>RQSS01096356.1:0-16072 GCA_003846335.1 Cuora mccordi
AAGAAGTGGGTTTTAGCCCATGAAAACTTATGCTCAAATAAATTTGTTAGTCTCTAAGGGCAGGTCTACACTAAGGGCGGGGGTCGAACTAGGGTACGCAAATTCAGCTACGTGAATAGCGTAGCTGAATTCGAAGTACCCTAGTTCGAACTACTCACCCGTCCAGACGCCGCGGAATCGAAGTCCGCGGCTCCAAGGTCGACTCTGCCACCGCCTTTTCCAGTGGTGGAGTACTGGAGTCGACCGCGGCGCTTCCGGAGTTCGAACTATCGCGTCCAGATTAGACGCGATAGTTCGAACTCCGAGAAGTCGAACTCACCGCGTGGACACGGCTGGTAAGTGTAGACTAGCCCTAAGGTTCCACAAGTACTCCTGTTCTTTTTATGGAAGTTAAGAGTCCAACTCCCATTTCAAAGTGATTTGGTGCCTAACTCTATTAGGTCCCTTGGAACATCCTTTCCATTGTGTTGGAACCCTACCGTCATCACCGTTGCCCAGGTCCCCTTCATCTGGCCAACCCCTGACGTGCTCCCAGTAACTGAGCCAGCACTGCTGTGTTAGGCACCACAGGAGTTTTGCCTGTTGGTAAGTGGTAGCTTTGCTACGCACTTGAGAACTAGCCCTCTCGGGACATGTGCTTGTTACAGTGAGTTGCAGTGAATTTTGGGGATACTCATTGTAACAGGTCGCCTCCCTTTGAACTTCTCAGTTGGTGGAAGAAGAGCAGCTGGTGCCCTGAAGGGCTGCAGGCAGAGTCCCTAATAAGTGACCATTTGACAGACCCAACTGCAGAATTGGTCTCAGTTCTATGTGTGCCCTGTAAAACCCCTAGCTTGGTCTGGACAATGCCAGGGACCTGGCATGTGCATCTACTTCTTTGTGGTTGCCCAACCTCCCGCCTCTAAGGGCCCAGTGAGCCTGGAGCAGTTGCTTTGCCAGAGCTGGTCACAGATAAGAGCTATAACGCTGTTCCTAGTGACGTGTCCAGAGGTCATTGCTGGGGCCTGGTTGTTTGTGTCTGGCCTGTGTGAGCGCAATGAAGGTGGTTGGTTTGCAGAGGGCTATGCGGGCAATTAGCACAATTTCAGGGGTGGCAGATTTCCCAGGCTTATGTCCCCACATATGCAACACCAGGAGTTACTATTTTTATTGTCCAAACATTTACTTAGATCAAAAATGGCTTTTTTATGGTTAAAGTTTTGTCTCCAGTTTGCCTACTGCCCAGTTAAAAATTCCATGCTGGAAACATGGTTATGGCCATTAACCACCTTGGTCCTTCCACTGAGATGGACAACACTGAGTGCTGACATTTTCAAAGGGAGTTTTCAACTTAATTTTAATGCGGGCTGATTGCTGAAATCACCCAGGAAACTTTGAAAACCTCAACAGGTGTATATGTAGGTTTTTGTGAAAGCCACATTTACTGACTCCTTTGCACAAGGCTTCCTTGACCTCTCTGTTTCTCAGGCTGTAGATGAGGGGGTTTACCAGGGGAGTCAGGACTGTGTAGCAAAGAGAGAGCACATTGTTCAGGTCTTTCAGTGTATCATGTTTCAGTAGCAGATACACAGTCATTATGGATCCATAGAAAATTGTCACCACAATCAGGTGAGAGGAGCAGGTGGAAAAGGCCTTTTGTCTCCCAGTGGTGGAAGGGATTATCAGGATGGTGGAGATGATGCACATGTAGGATGTCAGGGTTAGTAGGAATGGAGGCAGGGTGAATACACAGGCTATTATGAAATCCACCAATATGACCTGGTGGGTGTCACTACAGGAAAGTTCCATCAGTGGGATGGCATCACAATAGAAATGGTCAATTTCATTTGGGCCACAGAATATTAACTCCGATAGAAATAAGACAAAGATGGTAATAGCCAAAAAAACCATTTAACCATGACCCAGCAGCCAACTGGAGGCAAAACCTACTATTCATAAGAGTTGAATAGTGCAGGGGTTTACATATTGCTAAATACCGATCATAAGACATCGCTGCTAGGAGATAGCATTCTGAACATCCCAGAGAACCATAGAAATACAGTTGTGTGAAACAGCCACTGACTGAGATGGTTCTGTCCCCGTCAGGAGACTGGCCAGCAACCTGGGCAGGATGGTTGAGATGTAGCAGGTCTCCAGGCAGGACAAGTTACCCAGGAAGAAGTACGTGGGGGTGTGAAGGTGCTGGTCAGCCACAACGAGCACCATGATGAGGGTGTTCCCAGCCACGGTTGCCATGTAGATCACTTGGAACATCAGGAAGAGAAGAATTTGCAGGTCAGGGAGATCCCCGAATCCCAGAAGGATGAATTCTGTGATGGCCGTTTGGTTTCCCCAGTCTCTGTCTGCCATGGTTTGAGTCCAGGAACAATAAATCACCCTGTGCAACTGAGTTGAAAGAACATAGAGTTAAAAGTTAATCAAATCTCATGAATTAATTCCATAAATATTCAGAAACTCACTCCCTCTCCTTGTTACGGGATGAAATTTTAAAACTAAACGTAGATTTCAGAGCAAAGTGCCACGAGTCTCAGTCTGAGGACAGAACACTGCTCTGATGAGGAAGAGGGGGTGTATGTGGATACCAATGATTACTATAACAGCCAGGTTCCCTGGTAGTCAAGTACTGATAGACAGAGAAATGATCTTATCTGTCATATCTTATCCCATCTGGTGACATACCAGAGTGTAACACTGATGCTTAAATGCTGTATTTCACTTCTGACAATGCTCAGAATCATGCCATGTCTTACGAGCCAAAATCAATAAATACATCAACTGAAATCTTGGACTGAGATTTCCAATGTGGTCTAGCGTCTGTAGGCACTGATCTTCTGTTAGAATTAATGGAAATAAATCATAGAATATCAGGGTTTGAAGGGACCTCAGGAGGTCATCTAGTCCAACCACCTGCTCAAAACAGAACCAATCCTCAACTTTTTTTTTTTGCCCCAGAACCAGAAATGGCACACTCAAGGATTGAGCTCAGCAGGCCAATGCTCAGACCACTGAGCTATCCCTCCCCCTATAGATTGAACAATATATCCTGGTATATTCAGCCTTTCAGTACATGTAGAAAAGGAACAATTTTCACCCCTTCACAAGAGATCAGTTTGTTATAATTTATGAAGTGGTGTAAATTCTCCCATAGTTCCTGTGATGGTGATGTGGTGAGGGAATGACAATCCCTCTTCTGTTTCCCGACATTAGCTATGTAGCAGTAATAAAATACAGCTCTCTGGAGGGTGGGTCTTAGGAAGAGGCATAACCAGGCTGATGTGCAACCCTCCTCACTCCATAATAAAGGTGGGATGATAATAGAGGAGCAAGAAAGGCACTGGGGTGGTGGAGGGAAGATGCTGTTCCTGAACTCAGAGTCTAGAAACAATCTGGCATGTGTGATCCAGGCTAGTAAGACTCTATCACCACTCACCACCCCACTGAAAATCATGGAAGATGGGAGACATTCCAGAAGACTGGAAAAGGGCAAATATAGTGCCCATCTATAAAAAGGGAAATAAGGACAACCTGGGGAATTACAGACCAGTCAGCTTAACTTCTGTACCCAGAAGGATAATGGAGCAAATAATTAAGCAATAGATTTGCAAACACCTAGAAGATAATGAGGTGATAAGTAACAGTTAGTATGGATTTGAACAAATTGAGTCAAACCAACCTGATAGCTTTCTTTGACAGAGTAACAAGCCTTGTTCATGGGAGGGGAAGTGGTAGATGTGCTATATCTTGACTTTAGTAAGGCTTTTGATACCGTCTCGCATGACCTTCTCATAAACAAACTAGGGAAAAACAACCTAGATGGAGTTACAATAAGGAGGGTGTATAACTGATGGGAAAATTTTTTCCAGAGAGTAGTAATCGGTGGTTCACAGTCATGCTGGATGGGCATAATGAGTGGGCTCCCGCAGGGATCGGTTCTGGGTGTGTTCTGTTCAATATCTTCATCAATGATTTAGAGAGTACGCTTATAAAGTTTACCGATGATACCAATGTGGGAGGAGAAGCGAGTGCTTTGGAGGATAGGATTAAAATTCAAAATGATCTGGACAATCTGAAGAAATGGTCTAAAGTAAATCAGATGAAATTCAATAAGGACAAATGCAAAGTACTCCACTTAGGAAGGAACAATCAGTTGCACACATACAAAATGGGAAATGACTGCCTAGGAAAGAGTACTGCAGAAAGGAATCTGGGGGTCATAGTGGATCAGAAGCTAAATATGAGTCAGTGTAACACTGTTGCAAAAAAAAAAGCAAACCTCATTCTGGGATGTAATAGCAAGAGTGTTGTAAGCAAGACACGAGAAGTAATTCTTTTGTTCTACTCTGCACTAATTAGGCCTCAACTGGAGTTTTGTATCCAGTTCTGGGTGCCACATTTCAGGAAAGTTGTGCACAAATTGGAGAAAGTTTAGAGAAGAGCAAAAAAATAATTAAAGGCCTAGAAAACATGACCTATAAAGGAAAATTGAAAAAAATTGGGTTTGTTTAGTCTGGAGAAGAGAAGACTGAAAGGGGACATAAGAGTTTTCAAATATTTAAAAGGTTGCTACAAGGAGGAGGGAGAAAAATTGTTCTCCTTAACCTCTGAGGATAGGACAAGAAGCAATTTCAGCAATGGCGGTTTAGGTTCAACATCAGGAAAAACTTCCTAACAGTCAGAGTGCTTAAGCACTGGAATAAATTGCCAAGGGAGGTTGTGGAATCTCCATCGTTGGAAATTTTTAAGAGCAGATTGGATAAACACCTCTCAAGGATTGTCTAGATTAGTGGTTCTTAACCTTTACTGCAGCCTGCACCCCTGTGGTTCTCAAAATATATTCTTTCACCCCTTATCAAAAATCACTGAAGTAGGTCAATTCTTTAAACCTGGATGTATCATAACTAGAGAATGAAAGAGAATTATATATTTATTTTAATTTCACAGTAAAATTAAGAATACATGAAAAATTACACACTTTTTTTTTAAATTTACAAGCTCAGTGACTCTTCTGTTGTTGCTTTTGTTCAATGATGTGTGAGAAACAAGGAACTTTTTTTGAAATAGACACACACGTCATCACTTGCATGTAGGCAGTTTCTGGCCTTTGTTTTGATGTGTAAGAGTGATGAAAGTCGCAAATGGCACAAGGATCTCCAGAGCTGTCTTCGCCACTTCTGGAAACAGTGCTAGTTGAGCACACAAGAAATTCTCAAGCTTCATTGTCTCAATAATTTTAGTACAATTAGCTTAAAAACTTGAAATTAATTTGTTTTTTTGTATATTACAGTAATCGTTAATAAATGTATAATGTTAATAAATACATAGGTTTGATGAAACAAAGTAGTTGTACTTACGTGCCTGTGCTTAATTTGTGTTTAAGATGATTTACCTTCTAAAAAGATCTGGCATCCACAGAAAGGGCATCTCACACCCCCAGGGGGTGCGTGAACCCCAGGTTAAGAACCACTGGTCTAGATAATACTTAGTCCTGCCTTGAGTACATGGGACTGGACTAGATGACCTCTCGAGGTCCCTTCCAGTTCTCTGATTCTGTGATTGGGGCTCACACTAAGCCGGATCATTCATGCCCCTGTTAGGAAGGCGGTGTAGAAACACAATCAGGAAGAGGGTGCTCACCTGTAACCACAGGATAGCTCACGTTTTGAGGGATGACCTCTTAATTTTCAGGGTTTGGTGGCGAGGACTCGGTTTCCTCCACTGAGGTAACTGGGTCTCATTATTCAGTAGAAACTGGATCTGATCAGCGAAGACACCTGCATTTACCTGAATGGACGAGCAGCTGCTGCGATCTGTCTTAGAACATTGATGAGCTGGTGCATGTGATCTACCTTTGGAAAATGGGCTTCCCCTTCGATTTAATAAGTGTAAATGCTCTCTCATATTTGTATTCTTTCTTCATGGTTTTCAATATGGTCCCACTTCAACCTTTCTCCCACTTGGTTCATTTTGTGCCTCCAAAGTTTGTAGCTAACAATACCCAGCATGACTTGCAATCATACAACTCCCATTGTACATCATTGTTAGTGTAATGATCCATTGAGGAAAATACTTTAGATCATGGTGTAGACATGTGGACTCACCCCTGCGGCAACCTCCTGCTGGTCTCTCAGGGAATTAGCTTTTTTGCCAGCCAGCAGTGCTCTCTGCAGGCCAGTGATCCACCTGTTCTCTGGCCCCCGTGTCCCTCCCTGAACCCCGGTGCCCCTTTAACTGGGATGCAGTTCTGGGACTCCCCATCCCAGGGGAACCCCCAACCCACTATCCCCACCTCGCCTTAGTATCAGGCTACCGCCAGTCATCGTCTAGCACCCATGCTTTGGGCACACTGCAGTAACAGCCTACTCATCACTGGCAAGTTAGGGTTTGGACGTGCTGCCTTTGCTTACCCCTGGGCTGTCCCCTGCAACACCCAGTACCTGATGGCTTTGTGCTAAGCTGCAGACTGGGGCTTTCCAGGCTGGAGTTCCCCATCCCTGCTCAACTCAGGTACCCTGCAGCCAGGCCCATCTCCCTCTACAGGCAGAGAGAGACTGACCCTTCCGGCTTCCCTGGGCTTCTTGGAAGGCCCTGTTCCTCAATTTGGGGGGTGGCCCCAGCTGAAACCACTTCCCCCAATCAGCCAGCGTTTTACCTTGCCCAGCCCCAGCCCTCTGCAGGGCTTTTCCAACCCCTTTCAGGCTGGAGCGGGTGGTCACCCTGCTACACATGGACAAACACCAGCTTACATGTTTGGGAGATGCCTGTCCAAGGTCATGGCCACTTATAATGTACTTGCACTGCCCCTTTATTAGTATTCAAGACATGCTGCCATCATATGGCCATTTTACAGTATAACTTACGCATTATTGTATTGGCTATAGAAATCTTGGTCACTGGTCAGTATTTCTGACACCACCCCGCCCCTCTCCCCCGTCCCATTTCCTCTACTCTGCGGCTGTCAAGTGTCAATTTCCCAGAATGACAGCCTGTTGCTCTCCTTTCCTCTATGGATTCTTCTTGCTATAGCTTGACTCTCATGGCACCTGGTAGCCATTATTTAGTATAACTAACAGCCCATAACTCACTCCATAACATCTGCTACTAGCCACAGCTCATTACGTAGCACAGAGGTCCTCTTCTCTTCAGTGCTCTCTGCTCAACACTTATACACCATTTTACAGATTCACCTCCCTTCCCACTTCCCTCTGTTGGTCATTTGGCAACATAATGTCTCCTTTCCTGCCCTTCCACTTTGACTAGTGTCCATTGGGTCAGTGTTGTCTGTTTAAGTGGAAGGACCAGGGACGGAAGTTGCTATAACCATGGTCACATCATGGAGTTTTTAACTGGGTATCAGGCGGAGTGGAGACAAATTTTAACCAGGTTTTTTTATATCCATAAAAAAAACCTCTTGATGACTATTTGACAGACTTGACCCTAGGAACAGCCTCAGTTACCCTGACATAATCCCCAGCTGGTTCAAAAGGACAGCCAGTCTGGGTCAGATCTATGGTCCATCTAGCCCAGTATCCTGTCTTCCAACAGTGCCATTGGCAAGGGACACTATCCCTGCCCATCCTGGCTAATACCCATTGATGGACCTATCCTCCATTAACCTATCCTTGGGTCTGGGCAGTCCCTGTGCCCCTGGCTTGTGAGTCTACCTCTTTGTTTGCCCAACCTCCCCACCTCCAAGGGCCCAGTGAGCCTGGAGCTATTGCTTTGCTGGAGCTGGTCACAGCCGGGCGTAGCCAAGATAAGAACTATGAAGCTCTTCCTGGTGACGTGTCCAGGGCTCACTGCTGGGCCTAGCGGATTGCATCCGGCCTGTGTGAGTGCAATGGAGGTGGTTGGGTTGCGTAGGCGAGAGAGAGAGCTGGGGCACTGGGCCTGGTGTAAGACTTGAGGCCTGAACCATAATCAGCAAAATCCGGCCACGCCGTGAACCAAAGTCAGGCCATGTATTACAGCAGATACTTACAAGTTCACTGTCCAATACATGATGTTTTCAAAGGTATTACTAGCGTTGCTAACACACAGGAACTCCTAAGAAGCAACAGACACTGGGTATGTGTGTGAACATACTCCAGGAGATTAGCATGATTAGTCAGAACATATGGTTAAAGATCATTAGTATGGTATGAAAAGTATAGGTAGTTGGAATACAGCCCCTCAAAGGATGCAGCATTTTGCTTTTACTGCCTTTTCTTCTCCTCTAATACAAAGGTCACACTGATCCAGCATTTATTGATAAGGGATTCAGAAACTGGCATAGGACTAATGAATGATCTAAAAACCACCAACTGTCAAAATCTCATATGTTGTGCTGTTCTTCATGGTCAAGTTTTAATGAAGGGAAACCTATTGATATATTGTTGGATGAGTGCAAGCAGGCTTATCTGTCTAAACAAGAAGAAAAACGGTGCCATAACCGAAGTGTAATGGAGCGACTGATTGACATTGCTCTGCGTTTCGCAAAAGGTGGGAGACCATTCAGGGGTCACAATGAAAAAGCTGACAGTTTTGAGAAAGGTTTATTTCTAAATCTTGTTAATATGCTCCAAAAACAGGATCCTGTAATGTCAAAGCATGTGCAACAATCTCCTCAAAACGCTACCTATCTGAGTAATTGCATCCAAAATGATTTAATTGTGGCCTTGCACAAGGTTGTGCAAAAAAAGATTGTGTCTTCACTAAATGGAAACATGGTCTCAATAATTGCCGACGACACTACTGACTGTGGACACCATAAACAGATGTCCGTTGTGATGCGGTATTTTGACAATGAAAAATATAGTCCAGTTGAACATTTTGTGTGTGTTCAGAGACTATTAACAGTTGATGCTCAGTCTATTTTTGACCAGTTAAATGATGTCCTTGGCATTCTTAAAATTGACTGGTCATCAGTGATGTCTGTCTGTTTTGATGGCGCATCTACTGTGTCTGGATGTCCTGTGGGAGTTCAAATGAATTGTAAAGGAAAAAACAGTGAAATACTCTATGTACGCTGCTATGTGTATTGTTTGAACCTCATCCTAGTAGGTGCATGCACTTTAAGTAAACAAAACGGAACTGACGATTTTTTTGGTGTTATTCAGACTCTTTATGCCTTCATGGAGGGGAGTCCTGTGCAACATGCAGTAATGGAGAAGATTTCACAAGAAGTAGGATCCAGTTGAAGACTTTGAAGTCACTGTCAAACACACACAAAAAACAGCGGCCCGACTGCCAAAGGGGAAAAAAAAAGGCAGCCGCAGGGAGCGTGTGGACGGAGGTAAGGCGGCTCTCGGGGGGGGGGGGGGGTGAAGGGTAGCACTGCAGCCCGCTCACAACTGGGAGAGAGGGGCTCCCCCCTCCAGCCTTGGGGTGGTTCTCCCAGGTGGGCAGGCGGAGCCCCCGGGGGCTGCAAGAGGTGCTGGCTCAGCCGCTCCTTTAAAGGCTGCTTGGCTGGGCCAGGCTCAGAGTGGTGCAGGAGGCAGAGGCCAGTGCAGGTAGCGGGGAGTGGCACGTCCCGGGGAGCCCGGCGGCACAGTGAGCGGCGGGGATCACTAGTTCCTGCCCCCCGGGCCGGGGTTTGTGCCCTGGCTGGCCTGGGACGGGTGGAGCACGGGGAGCCAGCTGTGGACCGGGCTGCCAAAGGGAAAATAAAAAAATAAAGAACCACGGCAGGGTGGCCGGAATGCGCTGCCCCAAGATTGGCCGGAATGCTGACCCCTACAGTGTGCCTCCCCAGGCACGTGCTTTCTCATCTGGTGCCTGGAGCCTGCCCTGCTCATGATTTTCTACATTGAACAAGAATTGTCAGTTAATTACAATGATATGACTGAGGAATTTAAGTCCATAACACCTGGCGAGCGATGTCTCATTCTCTAGGACAGGAAGATGAAGAAACCTCAATCTGTTTTGGTCAATTTGGTTTAGCTCATTATCTGGTTAAAATCATGAAAACTGACTGTATCTTTGTATACACCTGGTTATCACTACAGCAAAAAATTGGTATTGTGTGTCTCATTTTTTAAGTTTGTATTTGTTAAGTGGAGGTTAGTTGATAATTTAAAAAAAAAATAAGTTTAGTGAAGCTTTAGTTTCTTCAGTTTGTTTGAGGAATAAAAATAATGTCCTTTCTGAGTGAGTATTCACTAAATGTTCGCCTTTAAAAAAAATCCCTGGGTACACACCCTAATGAAATGTGCTGCACATGCCTATGGTCAGGAGGCTATACAGAGAGAGAGAGAGTAAGAGAGAGAGAGAGAGAGAGAGATCTCATCACTCTCTGAAGCTTGAATCTCAGGGTTCCCAAGTCGTGTTGGTCTTGGGGGGTCCAGAGTTCTGGAGACAGGTAGAGAGACCACAGCACAATCAATCAGAAACAATGGAACTGATGCAGAGTTTGGATCCAGGCATTAGAACATTTACTTGGGAGGTGGTAAGGGGGTTTTGTAGGGAAATAACAATGAACACTAGATTTGTTTATGGGTAAACCGATGATTTAAGGTAGTATAACAAAGTTGTTTGGTCCAGGCTACACAATAAGAACTGAGCATTCCTGGCTATGGGCGGTGTTCCTTCGCGGGGGCTCCTAATACAATTAGGTCGTTTCAGTATTTTGGATATCAATAGAGGATTTATTACTAGAATGGATCTGATAATTTCTGAGCTGGGTGTGTGCAGGCCTGGGTTAATTTCCATCTGGAGCGGAGATTTCCCATCATGCAATGCTTCCACGCTTTCCCGATCCCAGAGTTCGGTGCGGTTCTTGCCTTGGAATCTCTGTTCTCCATTCTGTATGCTAATGGAGATGCCTACCTGTCCCATCTTTGAAGCAAATGAGGCTGGGGAGTTTCCTTAATAATATCACCCTTGTCTGGAGGGGCTTAGGTGTGTCTCCCACTGTCTTTCTTCTGATGAGTTTTGGTTCAAGCAGAGGCTTGGGGAGGAGGACTCCCTGAGTCAGACTGCAGAGCTCCTTGACACTGTGGGATGGGGGCGTGGGGCAGAGTGGCAGGGGAGACGTGCCAGACATGGGTGGAGGGAGACCCTGGACCTCCAAGCCCCCTGTCCGATCTTTGAAGCAAATGAGGCTGGGGAGTTTCCTTAATAATATCACCACAGTGGTGGTGGTGGTGGGGGCAGAGCCATCTCAACAGCTGCACAATACCTCCACATTGTCACAATATTTATAGTAAAAGTCAGGGACAGGTCACGGGCTTCCATGAATTTTTCTTTATTGCCTGTGACCTGTCCCTGACTTTTACTATAAATATCTGTGACAAAATAAATGATCTGAATAATGGAAGCGATTGTACACTCAGCAAATTTGCAGATGACACTAAGCTAGGAGGAGATGTAGATATGCTGGGGTGTAGGGATAGGGTTCAGAATGACCAAGACAAATTGAAGGATTGGGACAAAAGAAATCTGATGAGGTCCAATAAGGACAAGTGCAAAGTCCTGCACTTAGGACGAAAGGATCCCATGCACCGCTACAGGCTGGGCACCAACTGGCTAAGTGGCAGTTCTGCAGAAAAGGACCTGGAGATTACAGTGGACGAGAAGCTGGATATGAGTCAGCAGTGTGCCCTTGTTGCCAAGAAGACTGATGGCATATTGGGCTGCATTAGTAGGAGCATTGCCAGCAGATTGAGAAAAATGATTAGTCCCCTCTATTTAGCACTGGTGGGGCCACATCTGGTGTATTGCATCCAGTTTTGGGCCCCTCACTACAGAAAGGATGTGGACAAATTGAAGAGATTTAGTTCAGCAGAGGGCAATGAAAATAATTAGGGTGCTGGGGCACATGACTTCTGAAGAGAGGCTGCAGGAACTGGGGGGTTCCAAAGAGACTGGAGCTTGGCTGTTCTCAGTGGTTGCAGATGACAGAACATGGAGCAGTGGTTGTGCAGGGCCGTCCTTAGGATTTATGGTGCTCTAGGTGGGATTATTAAATTGGTGCCCCTGTGCCTGTCTTGCTCTTAGCAACACAAACATAAGCTTACACTATTGGAAAACTTGCCACATGCATGTTATTAAAACCAGTTTAACTTTATGAAGCACACTGTAATGCTGATGGATTAGCACTAAAGTGGTAGCACTATAGAAAAAATTCTGATTTGATAGAATGATGCAAATAATATAATTTTTTTATTTGTCAACATTTTATTGGAAATGTATATGAAGAGGTATTGAAACAAGGATTTGTTTTTAATTAAAAGCAATCTTTCTGGCTTTTTTGGCTGCAAAATCAGTAATAATGTCATTGTATGACAAAGAAAAAGTGATGTCTTGTTTGATTGCAAGAATAGCAAGACCAATCCAGTGTTCCTGACTTCTTGTAGAGCGGAGATAGTTTTTAATGAGCTTTAGTTTTGAGAAACTCCATTCTCCTGATGCTACTGTTACAGGAATTGTCAGTAGAATACGAGTGGCAACGTACACATTAGGATATGTGTCAACAAGTTTGCTGGTATGAGTAAACTGTACAATGTACATCATCGATTTTGCATGTGGCAACATTGATTACAGTGTACTCAATTCTTCGTACAGTTCAAATCCATTTAAATCAAAACGATCGCAGTGCTTCAGGACGCTCTCTAGGTCAGGGGTCCCCAACGTGGTGCCCGTGGGTGCCATGGCTCCCACAGAGGCCTCTCAGTGCACCTGCGTAGTGGCCAACGGACGAGCATCTGCCAATATGCCACCGAAATTCGGCGGCATTTCGGCAGTGACGCCTCTGGATGACACTGCTTGCCGCCAATAAGCAGCGTCATCCAGAGGTGTCACTGCTGAAATGCCGCCGAAATTCAGCGGCATTTCAGTGGATGCTCATCCACTGCCACGGTCCTTCATCTGGTGACCGCCAGACGAAAAAGGTTGGGGACCACTTTGTCATTAGTTTCTCTTGTTTTCCTATTTCATTGAATTTAGTCCAGCTCAGCCTGCTACCAGCTGAGTGAATAGAACCCCAGGCCGACAGCCAGTTGAGTGGCTCAGCTGGGGTATCAGCCGCCGGCCTGCTCAGCCTGCTGCCAGCCTGAGGTTCATTAGGGTCCCCAGGCCAGCAGTGGGTGCTGAGTGGGGCTGGTGGCCGGGACCCCAGGTGGCAATGGGGCAGCAGCCAGAACCCCAGAGCAGTGCCGGGCTGAGCCACTCAGCCCACTGCTGCGTGCCATCAAAAATCAACTCACGTGCCACCTTTGGCACATGTGCCGTAGATTGACGACCCCTGCTCTATACATTAGTAAGGAGATGAGCATATTACAATTGTTGGAGGGCTCTATTTAGCAGTAACAGGGCTATAGGAAAGTCAGTCAACATTTTTTGTTTCTCTGATGAAAACTGGCCCACTCCCTTCCCCATACCAAACTTGTCACAAATAATTGTCAACAACTTAATTTTCTGTTTTTGGCTAAGATATTGATTTAAAAAAAAAATATTAAAATTGAATTCAGGATTGTCAGCAAGCATTTTTGGCGAACAAATTTGTTAAATGACAATCTAAATGGCAACGCGGTACTGCTTTCATGCTTGGCTCACCCCCCAGCCTGCTGGTCCAACAGCTGCAGTAGAGGAGGAGATAGGTGGAAAACTGCAGGACCCCAAAATCCACCTCTTGGGGTGCACAGTGGCAACAGCAGCAGCAAACCCTCAGGTCTGATCACACACCAATGGGCACCACCGCCAGCCCAACAGACCATGGTGAAGTTAGCACAGCATCTGATCTCAGGGATGGGGCACCCACGGAGCCACAGCAGCTCATCCTGCCCTGTGCAGCTACGCTCGGATGAGATGGATCACTGCCAGCCCGGGGGAGAGACGCGTTCCCCAGCTAAGGTGAGCAGATCCAGATGTCCTGATTTTATAGTGCCAGTCCCGATATTTGGAGCTTTGTCTTATATAGGTACCAATTACCCCCACCTGGGGTGACCAGACAGCAAATGTGAAAAATCAGGACGGGGGGGGGGGGGGAATAGGAGCCTATATAAGAAAGACCCAAAAATCAGGACTGGCCCTATAAAATCAGGACATCTGGTCACCCTACAGGTGAGTTCCTTCCCCCACCCCTTCCCAGAGACCCCAGCATCCAATCCCCTCCCTCAGACTGTGTTGCATTCGGCTCTTTCTAGGACCCGAAGCCCTGCTCTTACATGCTCCACTGCTTCCCATCTGTCCGGGCCCCCAGTAGAGCGGTGCCCCCAGACCTAGTGGTGCCCTAGGCGGCTGCCTGTTCTGCTTATGGCTAAGGATGGCCCTGAGTGGTTGAATATTAGGAAACACTATTTCACTAGGAGGGTGGTTATCATAGGTTTATTCCCCACTTTGAACTTTAGCGTCCAAAAGATGGGGTCCTGCATGGATCCTTCTAAGCTTAAATCCTAGCTTAGATCTGGTACCTCTGCCACCAGCCAGGTTTTAGTGTCTGGCATACTCTCTGTTCCCCCAAACCTTTCCCAGGGGGAACCCAGATCCAAACTCCTTGGGTCTTAACACAAAGGGAAGTAAACCATTCCCCCACCTTCTTCCCCCTCCCCTAGTCGTTGGGAGAGATTACCTTGATTCACTCCTTGAATCTAAACAAAGAGGGATTCACCTTCCCCCCCATCTCTTCCCCCCACCTATCCCTGGTGAGTCAGACTAACCCCCTGGTCTCAAACAAGGGAAAAATCAAACAGGTTCTTAAAAAGAAAAGCTTTTAATTAAAGAAAAAAAAGAAAAGGTAAAATTTAGCTCTGTAAAATCCGGATGGAAGTTTACAGGGTACAACTTATGAACCTAGAGAACTAGCATCAGTACAAATACAGCAAAGAGGTAAAATATTGTCCCAGCAAACACACATTTGCAAATACAGAAATCAATCAAAAGACTAATCCGCCTTTCTAATACTCACTATACTGAATAGAAGAGAATATTTCAGGAAGCTTGGAGAGCCTGGATATACGTCTGGCCCCTCTTAGATCCAAAGAGAGAACAGCCCCCAAAACAAAGAACACAAACAAAGACTTCCCTCCACAGAGATTTGAAATTATCTTGTCCCTTGATTGGTCCTCTGGTCAGGTGTACCTCAGGTTTACTGAGCTTGTTAACCCTTTACAGGTAAAAAAGAAATTAACTCTTAACTTATCTGTTTATGACACAATCCCCTCCCTCAGACTGTGCTGCATTCGGTACTTTCTAGGACCCAGAAGCCCTGCTCTTACATGCTCCACTGCTTCCCATCTGTCCGGGCCCCCAGTAGAGCGGTGCCCCCAGACCTAGTGGTGCCCTAGGCAGCTGCCTGTTCTGCCTATGGCTAAGGATGGCCCTTAGTGGTTGAATATTAGGAAACACTATTTCACTAGGAGGGTGGTGAAGCAGAGGAATGAGTTACCTAGGGAGGTGGTGGAATCTCTACCCATAGACGTCTTTAAGGCCTGGCTTGACAAAGCCCTGGCTGGGATGATTTAGTTGGTGTTGGTCCTGATTTGAGCAGGGGGTTGGACTAGATGACCTCCTGTTGTCTCTTCTAACCCTAAACTTCTATGATTCTGTGAAACCTTAGCCCTACTCAGAAATATTGCTATGGAAACTTTAGAAAGTCTGAATTTGAATACAAGAATTTATTATCTTACGTAGAGAAACAAGGAACAGGGGACATAGCCAGAGATTTATTTTCATTGTTAGTGGATTTTCTGCCTTACACAATGTCAGCTCTGTGTGATTTCAGAAGCTGTACACACTCCTCACAGAGGGTGAACACTTAGCCAACACCCTGGAGAAAAATGCCCTCATACTGTGTGTATCAGTGCTGAACATGAGAGAGTGACAGAGCAGTCAACATCCTCACTTTCCTGGATCACACAGCAGGGGACCATAAGGACTGTCTCAGTAACTCCATGCAGATCATCTCCTTTTCTTTTTCTTTTCTTTTTCACATTAGTGCTGAGATTTTCAGTGGGAGATTTCAAGTTAATTTTAATGGAGGCTGATTGCTTAAATCACCCAGGCAGCTTTGAAAACCCCAGGCTAAGTTATTCTCTTGCAGTCTCTGCACGTTTCGGTGAAAGCCACATATTTACTGACTGCTTTGCACAAGGCTTCC
>ML126505.1:0-10308 GCA_003846335.1 Cuora mccordi
GGCAGGAGAGAGATCACTTGATCATTGCCTGTTAGGTTCACTCCCTCAGGGGCACCTGGCATTGGCCACTGTCGGTAGACAGATACTGGGCTAGATGGACCTTTGGTCTGACCCGGTACGGCCTTTCTTATGTTCTTATGTTCACTGTCGCGGGGGGAGGAAGCGGCCGCTGGCCAGCTCGGCGGCTGCGGCTCTGGCGCCCATGAACCCCCCGAGCCCGGGCCTGCTGCGGGGACCCAGCACGCACCCAGCCCCTGGCCAGTTGCGTCTGGGCTGGCTGCCCAGCTGGTGCAATCCCGCGGGCGGCCCTGGAGTGGGGGCAGCAAGACCCCAGCCCCCCCATCCCGTTTGGGTCCCGCAGGAGAACGAATGGGGCGGGGCTGCCGATGCCTCCGCTGCGGGATTGCACCAGCTGGGCAGCCAGCCCAGACGCGACTGGCCAGGGGCTGGGGGCAGCGTGCGCGCTGCTGGGTCCCCGCAGCAGGCCCGGGCTCGGGGGGTTCGGGCCCGGGCGCCAAAGCCGCAGCCACTGAGCGCCACGTCCTTGGCTGCTTCCTCCCCCCGCGGCAGTGGGAGCTGCAGCAGCGGCTGCTCCTGAGTCCTACTGCCCAGGTGGGGAGAACAGCCGCTGCCTGGCTCCGAGGGCCGCCCCCCTACTCTCCCTTCAGGTACCATGCCCGAGTCCTGCCTGCTCGGGGCCAGGCCGGACTCACACTCACCCCAGCCCCGCACTCCCCTGCGTCTCCTGGGCACGGCGTGCTTGGCAAGAGGCGGGGATTTGGGGAGGGAGCCAATGGGGGATGGAGGGGGCGGAGTTGGGGCGGGGGAGGGTGCGAGCCCTTCCGGGCTCCGGAGCCTTTGCTTGTTTGTCCAGTGTCCCGACCTAACATTGGTCGGGACGCGGGACAAACAAGCAAATATCGGGACAGTCCCGATAAAATCGGGACGTCTGGTCACCCTATCATAAACTTACTGTGTCTATGTATAATGATATATCAAAAGAGCTGATTAGTTAGCAGGTTAGTATGTTGGTTAGCAGGCAGGGTTTGAGGACCAGGAACAGTCTCGAGGGGTGGAGAGGGGAAATGTATTACCCTAAGCAAGTCTCTATTGATAGCAGCAGAAAATAGCAGGGTATCATCCCCAAAGGAAACATTGCTTTGCTGCTTTCTATGGGCTGCATGTTGAACCCAACTGAGGAAAGGGAGCAAGTAATTCCCCTACTCCCACACCTTTGTTGTATTGCATAAACAGTGAATCTGAATCAGTCTTATCTGTGGTGATGGGTAACCCCAAGGGGGAGGAGGGGTCCTGGTTGTTACTTTGGCTCCCAGCTGGTCTCCTCCTACTCTTCAAACTTTCTGCTCCTGTGAGCAGCACAAAGAATGGTAAATTTATTACTTTAACCTCTTATGCCCTCCAAATTAGTGTGAATTTCCTGTTCGAAAGGCAGAGGGTTCAAATAGTCTCCCATTAATGTACTAGCTGATTCCACTTCTCTATTTCCATTTTATTTGCCTCCTGCTTTCATGCGAGGATAATCACTGCCTCTGTTTCATTGGAATTTAAATCCCATCTAGTTGCTAGCTGCTTCCCTCTCTCGAATTTCACAGATGGTGTGATAAATGAAGGTGGGGGGGGGAGCTCCCTTTTATGGACACCCAGCCAGCCAGTCAGTTAGCCATAAAATCCCTGTTAGTAGCTGTTCTCTACTTGATTTACCTGTAAAGGGTTAAAAAAGTCCCTAGGTAAAAGGAAGGGAGTGGGCACCTGACCAAAAAAGCCAATGGGAAGGCTAGAACTTTTTAAAATTGGGGGGGGAAAAATCCCCTTTGTCTCTCTGTTGTTGTTTTCCAGAAAGAGGGGACAGAGCAGGGACAGGGCTGGAACTGCTGTAAAAAGCTGGTGCCAGGTATGAAAATCATCAGATCATACCTAGAAGCTACTCATTTGAAACCCCAGGTATGTAAGTAGATCAGGAAATGTCTAGGAAGACGTGATTAGGTTTATCTCTTATTTCTTTATGGCTTGTGGACTACTCTGTACTAACCCCAAGTACTTTTGTTTTGCTTGTAACCTTTAAGCTGGACCTCAAGAGAGCTATCTTGATGCTTAATCCTTGTAGTTGTTGTTGTTGTTGTTTTTAATCTAGCAAAAAGCCTAAGTTCCAAATGTCCCCAAGAGGCAGCAGCTATGGCAATTGGAGAAGCCTTCCCATCAACATAGCACTGTCTACATTGGAAGTTATGTTGGCATAAGGGCGTTATTCAAGGGTGTGGATTTTCCACACCTTGAGTGACACAGTTACACCGACATATGTTTGTAGTGTAGCCCAAGCCTAAGTCTCTCGGTGTATGGATTTTTCACACACCCCTGAGCGAAGTAGCTGGGTTGTCTAATTTTGTATTGTAGACTATTGTATTGTATTGCTATTGTAATTAGCATTTGTGAATTACCTTGGCAATTTCTGGATGCGATAGAAATGCAAACTAGTATCGTTTAGCAACTTCATTGTTATAATGTGGGATTTAGTAGCACTTTGTTGGGAATGGAAGAGTGATGTGGAATTGATGAGTGCAGTAGTCCATTAGGCATGGTGCAAACAATGTGGGGCTCTGGAAATTAAACCATGGTTACTCAAAAGCAGCAACTTTGAGATGTTAAGTGTTATTGTTTAAGCAAAGCGAGGCCCTGCACTTAATGGCATTTCTGTTTGTTTGTAGATCTGGGGGGGGAAAGGAGGGCAGGATTGTTTTTCCCCCTCCAAGTGAATGGCAACACATTTTTCATGATAAACTCCTTCACAACTCAGTGGGCGAAATTCTGATCCCTCTACTCATACAGAGTACAAAATCAAACCCTACTTTACTAGATACCATAACTCGAAGCAAATAGCACTGCCAGTCTAATTTCACAGATCGTGCAGATAGTGTGCGCGTAACTACCTGAGTTTATAGAATGCTTTGCTGCTTGAACCGAGAAGGGCCACAGATCTGCTCTTTAATAAAGAACATAAGGGCTTTCCTTCTTTTTGAAAACACCACAGCATAATTCAAGTTTTACTCGTTTTGTTTTCGGTTTATCTTTGTGTGACTTTGAGTTGACTTCAGTGTGCTTATGAGATGGTTAGAATACTAGTGGAAGTTAAAGTTTTGCATATTTCCACAACATGCCAAACATACATTGTCTTAATTAGAAGTTTACTGTTAAAAAGATTCTCTACAATCCAGAACATGCTAATAAGGTTGCTAAAGCACTATTAATATCAGTTGCAAAAAGCTTTGAGGGAGCACTCCATGGTAGCCGGCAAGGATATCTTACAGAAAAGTCCACGAAAGGGTGAAGCAGGTAATGTTATTTGTTATTAATTATGTGTATTCTAGTACAGTGGTTCTCAAACTTTTTTTCACGTACCACTTGAAAAATGCCGAGGATCTTGAGAGACCACTTAATGATCTTTCCAAATGTTGTTTGTACCGTTAGCTAACTATCGTAAAGCACTTTGGATTAAAACGCTATATTAAAAAAAAAACCTTAATAATGTTTTTTGTTCTACAAATAAAAGCACACAACTCATATTTTAATATCAGTAGTCTTACCTTCCTAATGCAATGGATGTGCCCTTTCTCCCCCACCGCGGCAGCCCCTGAGCTGGGGCTGGGAAGGAGTGGAGTCTCTCCCCAGCAGCTGCAACCCTGGAGCTGAGGAAAGTAGCCTCTTTCTCCCAAATTCCCCCCACCTCCTCTTCTCACCCCACTGCCCCCTCCACCTACCCCTTACTCCCACCCACAAGGCCACCACCTCCCCTTACATGTGCATCTTCTCCAGGGTCCCAGCACCTAATTAGTGAATCCATGCCTGCACGGCTCTACTAATTAGGCAGGTGGCCCTTCATTCTCTCATGTGCAGCCATTTTCTAGAAGCTGGGAAGGACTATAACATTTACTGTTTGCTGTGAGACTTTTTAGCTCAAGTGGAAGTGGATTTGATTGGCCACAACGTTTTAGACTGTAAAGCCGGATTCAGGGCTGATGGCTTCATTTTAGTTTGGAAGTTAAGAAGGGAGTTGATGTTCAACCAAGGATTATGGTACAGGTTAGAAACTCATTTTGACTTGGAAGTTTTGTGTAGTGAATGTAAATGTTGAAACTGTATCAAGAAAGAATTCTGCTGCTTGTTTGAAATCTTGAATAGCTACGCAGTAAAGACTTTGGTACACTTTCAGACGATTTCTCCTACCCCAGTCTCCTCCTTCCTCTATTAGACTTTTTGCCTTTTCAATATTCCGTGTGATGAGGTCATTATCCAGGTAAAACAAACCAATTCTTAGAAGGTAGAACACAATATCCAGACGATGTCCCAGTGCCACAGTTTTGTCATATGTCTTATGAAAAGCAGTCAGAGCTCCTTCCTTGTCCCCAATTCGGCACAGGTATTCAGCCTTCGCCATCATTGCATCATGGATTTCACTCTCCCCCAAGATCTTTTCAGCATCTTCCAGTTCATTGTCAAGACGTTTCAACTCTTCCTCATTCACTTTTTTCATCTCATTCAACAGCTCCATGTCCATCTGCCAGTCAAGTGGCTTGCAGAGCGTTTCATTGTATGGGGCCACATTGTGGCACTGCATGGCCGCCATGAGCTCCTCGCTTGTAAACTGGGCGTTTAGTTCAACAGGGATACTTATAATGTCGGCTTGAAAGTGGCTTTATTCAAGTTTCATTTAAAGGTTCTCCAGTTAAGTTCTCACCCTTATCAGAGGGGTTTCTTAGAGTGTTTATTTTTTTATGATGCTACTAGTGGATTTTTGTGAATTAAATTAATGTTGTCTATGGGTTCTTAAATTTAAAATTTCCTATTTTATGTTTTTGTAGATTTTTGACGCATTCTGTGGACTCAGGTTCACACTACAGTGCTAAAAATAGCCCTGTAGATGCTGCAACTTTGGAGCTTGGGCTCAGAACATACCTCCTTAGATGGACATAGCTGTGTTAGGAATTTCCCATACTTTGTACCTTCCACTCTTGAAGAGATCTAACAGGAAATTAGCGAAGTCAGAGAAGAAAACTGCTTCAGCAATTCTGGAAATGCTCAGAATCCTTGCTTCACCTGAGATCGTCTATAAAGTATTAAGAGATTGAGATTGCTGAGGTTCTATGAATTTCTACAATATATAGATGCATCTCTTTCACAACCCCAAAGCCACGACTGTCCCCACTCCCATGAGAGTTGTGCTAAACAGATAGTACTGTTGGCTGGCTGCCTTGTTTGTTGTGCTACCTTAGCCCTAGTAGGGAAGGACCGTGACATCTGTTTCACCTTTGTAGCCTGATTTTCAGCCTGACCTTAACCTGGACCTCTAATTTTACACCCACAGTTTTGCAGTTCAACTTGTCGCTTACTTGTCTAATTACTTGATTGTACTCAGGTTAAAATCCATGGAGTTACACTGGGTTGTTAGAAGAATTTGGCCCCTTTATAGTACTGTAATATTGGAATATAATTATAGTATTTAGCTGTCACACAACAGTGTTAGTATAAAATGTGCCAAAATGCCACTAGTTACAATCTCTAGTGAGGACATAGGCACTATTCTGAGCACTGTAGGAAACGTTTTGTACAATAAAGCTATATTTTGCTGTTACTTATATGTTAATGGAATTACTTAGATTGATAGATTCCAAGGCTAGAAAACACCATTGTGATAATTTGGTCTGATCTCCCGTATAACACAGATCACAGAACTTCCCCCAAAATAATTGCAGGAACATATCTTTCAGAAAAGAGTCCAATCTTGATTTAAAAATTGTCGATTATGATCCTTGGTAAATTGTTCCAACGGTTAATTACTCACTTGACTCACTGTTAAAAACTTACACCTTATTTCCAGTCTGAATATACCTAGCTTCAATTTCCAGCTATTGGATCCTGTTATAATTTTCTCTGTTAGATTGAAGACCCAGTTATCAAATCTTTGTTCCCCATTATTTATAGATTGCAATCAAGTCACCCCTTAACCTTCTCTTTGTTAAGATAGATGGATTGAGTCTTTCATTATGAGGCATGGTTTCTAATCCTTTTGTCATTCTCATGGTTCTTCTCTAAATCTTCTCCAATTTATCAACATCCTTCTTGAATTGTGCACATCAGAACTGGACATGGTATTCCAGCAGTGGTCACATCAGTGCCAAATGAGAGGTAAAATAAGCTTTCTGCTCATACTTGAGATTCCCCTGCTTATACATCCAAGGATTTAAATTAGCTCTTTTGGCCAGTGTTGCATTGGGAGCTCATGTTCAGCTGATTTTCCACCATGACCCAAAAATCTTTTTCAGAGTCACTGCTTCCCAGGATAGAGTCCCCCATCCTGCACGACTACAGTCTTTGTTCCTAGAATCCAGCCTGTAAGACTGCTGAAGCATTTGATAACAGAAACCTTTACTTTGAATTCCTTTAGCTTGTTAAGTTAGATATTAGTTGTTTTACTTTTTATTATCTTGTAACCAATTCTGACTTTTAGCATGCCCCATTACTTGTAATCACTTAAAATCTATCTTTCTTTAATAAACTTGTTTTATTGTTTTATCTAAACTGGTGTGCTTGGACTGAAGGGTTTGGGAAACTCCATTTCCTAGGATTTTTGCATATAATTTTCAATTAATAAAATTACGGCGTTAATATGAGCTTGTGTTGTCCAGGAGAGGGCTGAGCAGTATGAGACACACATTTCTGGGGGAAAGTCTGGTACTGGGAATTTGCTGGTGTTGCTCTGCAGTGTAATTCAAGAGTGGCTGGCCATAGCACTCATACAGTATAGCAGGGAGTAATTTACATGCTGGAAACTGTGTGTGAGCAGACCAGCAGGGGTGGCTCTCCCAGAGAAGCAGTTTAAAAGGCACCCCATGTTGGAGAATTCAGAGGACACAGCTGCTCAACAGACTGTACCCTGAGTAATGTCACAGTCATGCAGTACAAAAATACCTCTGTCTGCAGTGTACTTGTAACCGTGACAGTCTCAGGATATTAAAGAGCCAAGACGGGTGAGGTAATATATTTTATTGGATTAACTTCTATTGGTGCGAGAGAGAAGACTAGATATAGTTCATGAACCCTATTGCCTTCATCAGTCAAACTTGTAACCTCATCAAATAAAGATGTGTGTGGGAGCACACACTGGCCCTAGGTTTGGGAGTGGGGTTTGGCAGTAGATGGGGGGTTTGTGTATTGTATAAGAGTATTGTAAAAATGTTTGACAGATTAGTCCACCCTTCATGTCAGGTAATACCTTCCTCTGAGTGTGCTCCCATTGATTTTGTGAGTAAGGGTGAAAGAACAGTGACCTTTAATTTGTTGCTGGACCTGTTAAAGTATATAGTGATAAATTAAGAAATGTAAGGAGATGTTGTACTACCTCTAGACTGTGAAATCATTACTGCATATGAAGGAAGAACAGTCTACCCTTCACGGTGACTGAATGGTAAATAACGGATCTTCCCATACTTTAAGTTCAGCTTTGGCCAAAATTACTTTATCAAGATAAATCTATTCATATCCATTCCAGGACATCATATATGTAATATCATATGGATTTGCTAGTGCTCAAGAGATCATTGACCTATTATCTCCTTCCAAAAACAAAAGGTTGTCATCCAGAACCAACGGTTAAACTATTGAAGCAGAAAACTGTTTACTTTAGAATCTTCTCTCTGGTATTCGACAACATTAGTGTTCTGGACTGGAATCAAACAAATCTTTAGTCAGCAAATAGAAATGTGTGCAATATAAATAAAAATATATTTTATTTACTTTGAAGCAAATTCTGCTACCCCTCCTCATATTGACTAGTACCTCACATGAGTAGCCTCGTTTCAGTATTACAATGTAGACAATACAAGCTATGTATTAACTGGGTTCCTGACCTGTGTTTTGCATACTTTAATACACCAACAGTTGTTGATATGTTTTGATGGGAGGCATAATGTTTATCAGGAACTGTGCACATTTGTTTTATTCAGGCACAATGATAGAATATGTGAGGACATTTATTTTATTGGCTTTGACCTTTCTACACAGAAAATTTTAACCTGATTTATTTTCCTTAGCCAAAGATTGTGAAAAAATATCAAGCAGACTACATCCTCCAGATTACCTTTTTTTTATATTTTCTAACAGTCTACATTTAATTTAATTGTTCAGAGAACCAGGTTACACATACCTTGCTATGCATAGAAGCACTGGAAAAGGTTTCCATGATTCCTGATTTTGCATATACTGATCTGCCTTGTATTGTGGGAGAGAACTTCAAACAATTGTTTTAAAATAATTAAATTGCATTATTAGTTGAATATACTGTACTCCAGTTATATGCATGCTATTGTAGCTATTTAGTTGGTTATTCTCTGGATTCTTTCTAATTTGAAGTCTTTAAATCATGACTTGAGGACTTCAGTAACTCAGCCAGAGGTTAGGGGTTTATACAGGAGTGTGTGGGTGAGGTCTGTGGTCTGCAATGTGCAGGAGGTCTGACTAGGTGATCATGATGGTCCCTTCTGACTCTTAAAGTCTAAGAGTCAGTGTGGGATGGGGAAAAGGAGCAGTTTTGTTTTGAAATTTGTGAAGAATGTAAACAAATTGGTCAAATATATGTACTGTCCACTTTTCTTTAGGAGGCAATGGGTATCTGGACTGCCATAATATTGAACCACTGGGTATGAGAAGTAGGATACAAAGGTGTAATTGGTCATTTTATAGACATTCCTACATGCTCCTGATTCTGTCTCCAGAAAGGGTAAGAAATATTTTCTCTTAATTCTTGTTTGCAATGTGAGTTTTGTAGCATGATGCTGCACACATTTTTCCTATATGAATGTTTTAACTTTCTCAAAAAAGAAAAAATGTGGATATGGTGCATTTGAGTGTTCTAACTAGGCTCACACACGCCTCCAGTTTTTATTAGATGCGGATATTGAGTTTTCAGAACCAGAACAGGTTTAAATGAGGGCTTGGAATTGAATTCAACAGTGTCATAATCTTGTGAACTGTTTCACAAGACTTTGGTCCCAAATATCAGAGAACTTAATAGGCATTTTATAATGCTTATTTCTATAGTATTTAGTATAAATTATTATTATTATAAGGCTACAGCTACCTTCTCTCCTTGCAGTTGGGAGCCCATTACTGGATGCTATTGCCACTGCTAGAACACCACTTTTCTCAGCTCTGGCTATTCCCTTTTTCTTACTGAGAATGAGGTCTGTGCCCTGCAGGTTTGCTGCAGTGGGGAGAAGATCCACAAGAGGGCCTAGAAAAAAGCAAAGAAAATGCTGACCTGTCTGTAAAAAGAACAGGAGTACTTGTGGCACCTTAGAGACTAACAAATTTATTTGAGCATAAGCTTTCGTGGGCTACAGCCCACTTCTTCGGATGCTGTAGTGAGTCGGTGTGGCTCCCCTCCTGCCCGCTGGAGGGAGCTGCCCTGCCCACATCCCAGTGGGCGGAATTTCCGCCCCCAGGCCCCGCCCCCCGGAAGTCAAGGGGCGGGGCCGGAAGTAGAAAAGGAGCGCGCCCAAGCTCAGTCAGGAGCCAGGCACCGCCGAGGGCAGACGTGCCTGCGGGAGCTCCCGGCTGGGAGCCCTCCTCGGCCCAAGGGAGCTGCCCTGCCTGGCCGGAGCTTCCCCGCGCCCACTATGATGAGGAGCCCCCGGAGCCTACCCGGAGCCGGTGCTGGGAGGAGCCCCCAGGCTTGCCGAGCGCCCGCTGCGATAAGGAGCCCCCAGGCTTGCCGAGCGCCCGCTGTGATGAGAAGCACCCTCGGCCCTGCTGTTACCCAGAGGAGCCGCCCGAGCTGTCCTGGCCCAACTTCCCAGATGAGCTGCCGGACCTGCCACCAAGCCCTCCACCGGAGCCGATGGAGGCAGACTGGCCTGAACTGGGTGCGACTGACGAGGTAGGCCCTGAGGGGGAAATGGAGTGTAGCCCGGGGGTAGCCGACCCCTGTCCGGCTGAGGGCACTGACGTGCCCATGTCAGTGTGTTGCGGCCAGGATCCCCACTGACTCCAGCGGATCCACGCCGCTGTTAGGGCCCCGGGCTGGGACACAGTGGAGTGGGTGGGCCTGTGTCCCCCCCTGCCACCCCATTCACGGGTGGCAGTCTCCCCCTCAGTCCAGCGCTCAGGCTTACGAGCCTGGGCTTATCTGAACCACTGCTCAGCCCTGCCTAAGGGTCTGAGCCCTCTGTTTGTTGCTGCCCCGCCCTGCACTAGGGCCGGGACTTATAAACTGAACTACTGCTCAGCCCTGCCCGAGGG
>ML126508.1:2797-39230 GCA_003846335.1 Cuora mccordi
GAGTGGAGCCAAGCAGCTCGCGAGGACGGCCGGAGCAGATCACAGGACAGCTGGTGGACCAGAGCAGCTGGCAGAGCAGAGCAGCCCACAGAGCCAGCGGAGCTGAGCGGTTGCGGGGACGGCTGGTGGAAGCAGAACCCCACGAAGAGGCAGGGCAGTTGGCCCCGAACCACGTAAGGTGCCCCTTTTTTACCCAGGCTGGGGAGGGGGACCTCTGCAAAGAGACTCTTGAACTCTGGGGCTGCACTGACCCGGGACAGAGACTTTTGGATTGTGGGACTTTTGGGACTGTGGGTGATTTGGGGGGTTGCTGGACTCAAGGGCCCAGAAAGAAGGACACGGCCCAATTTGCTGGGGTGGGTCTTTGCTCACGGTTTGACCCATGATCTCTAGTTAAGGTATTTTCCAAAGTTAATGCTTGTTGTTGTTTATCTTATGTAATTAAACCTTTTCTGCTACACCAAGAGTCTGTGCTTGCGAGAGGGGAAGTATTGCCTCCTTGAGGCGCCCAGGGGTGTGTGTAAGATTTTCCCAGGTCACTGGGTGGGGGCTCGAGCTGGTTTGCATTACGTTGTGGGGAAGGGACCCCTAGGTATTGAACCTGGCCCTTGCTGCTACCGTTTCAGCCTGGCAGAGGGGTTACAACTGCTTTGGATCTTCAGAGTCACACACAATTCAGAAGAGTTACTAAAGTGATGATTTCTGCTCAGAAAAATGAAATCCTCTCTGCCATCACAGCACCAGGCTGGGAAATAAGTTATAAATATAGAAGTTTTAGTTTCTGCTTAAGGTTTTACATCATAAAAATCACTAGTTCTAAGACAAAAATTGAGTACAAAACTAGGTAAAATGGTACAAATATGAAGTTTCCATTTAGAATCAAACTTACCAGTGCCGTATTGCAAAGCCCCTGAAAAATGGAGTTCTTTCTGATGGAGTCTCACAAGGAAAGATGGTACTATATTTATAGGAAGCCTTATCTCAAAGAACAAATAGGAAATAATTTACAGAAACCTGACTAATTGGGCAATTCTTTGTTTGTTGAACACCAACTCTGCTTCTATTGTTCCCTTATTTCTTCTTGAAGCTTCCTGATTTGAATTGGTCAATGTCTGTATTCTCGCTATAGATCTAATTACTTACTTAACTAGTGCCTAACATGATGAACTATCCATCATTTACTGGAAGTTGTATGTAGAAGTTTTAAGTAATCATCCTGTATGTACCATAAATGCCAAATCAGTTATATAAGACGGTTACTTACCTCTCATAACTGTTGTTCTTTGAGATGTGTTGTTCACGTCCGTTACAATTAGGTGGGCGCGTGTCACATGCACGGATGTCGGAAACTTTTTCCCTTAGCAGCTCCAGTCGGGACAGCAGAGGAGCCCCCTAGAGTGACGCCCTTATGGCAGTGTATATAGTACCCTGCCAGCCCAACCCCTCTTCAATTCCTTCTTGCTGAAGACTCTGACAGAAGGGAAGGGAGGTGGGTATAGTAATGGATGCGAACAACACATCTTGAAGAACAACAGCTACGAGAGGTAAGTAACTGTCTTTTCTTCTTCGAGTGATTGGTCACGTCCTTTCCAATTAGGTGACTTCCAAGCTTACCATTGGAGGAGGGCAGGAGTCATGGAATGATTGATGGAAGGGCAGTTCTGTCGACTGCCACATCATCTCTGGCCTATTGGTTGACAGCATAGTGAGCTGTAAACGTGTGCACTGAAGACCAGGTAGCTGCCTTGCAGATCTCCTGGATGGGGACCTGCACCAGAAAGGCAGTCAAAGATGCTTGCGCTCTGGTTGAATGGGCCGTGATTGCTGGGGCTGGGACCTTGGCCAGCTCATAGCATGTGCAAATGCAGTCTGTGGTCCAAGACGATATGTGTTGCGCAGAGACTGGAAGGCCCTTCATTCTATCGGCTATGGCTATAAACAATTATGTTGATTTGCGGAAAGGTCTGTGCTCTATGTAGAACGCTAGGGCTCTTTGAACATCCAGCATGTGTAGGCTACAGTGTCGAGGGCTCGTGTGAGGCTTTGGAAAGAACACCGGCAAGCAAATGTCCTGACCCATGTGGAATTGGGATACCACCTTGGAGAGGAATTTAGTGTGCAGTCTAAGTTGCATCTTGTCCTTATGAAACACCATGTAAGGAGGTTCAGAGGTGAGAGCTCTCAGTTCTCAGCTCTCAGTTCACACCCTCCTTGCTGATGCAATGGCCACCAGGAATGCCACCTTCCAAGAAAGGTAGAGGAGGGAACAAGTGACTAGGGTCTCAATCAGTGGGCTCATGAGTTTGGAGAGGACCAGGTTCAGGTTCCAGGTTGGGACTGGTGGATGAGAATACAGGAACGCTCTTTCCAGCCCTTTAAGGAAGCACCCCACCAAGCACCCAGATTCCCCAGGATGGAATGCTGAAATGGCTGCCGGGTGCACTCTGATGGACGAAAGAGACAGGCCCTGCTGCTTAAGGTGTAGGAGGTAGCCCAAAATAATCGGAATAAGAACCTGGAGTGGTTCAAGATGCTTGGGCACACACCAGCAGGAAAGCCTTTTCCACTTTGCCAAGTAGGTAGCCCTAGTGGAAGGTTTCCTACTACCAAGGAGAATCTGTCTCACTGACTGAGAGCACTGGCTCTCCATGGATTTAGCCACGGGGTTTCCAAGCCACGAGGTGTAGAGACTGCAGGTTCGGGTAGAGAAGGCGCCTGTGGTCCTGTGTGATTAGATCTGGGTAGAGGGGCAGGCTATTGGGGCTTCTACAGACAGCTCTAGGAGGGTCATGTACCAATCCTGCCACGGCCAGGATGGGGCAATCATGATTACCATCGCCCTGTCCCTGTGAATTTTGAGCAGAACCCAGTGGACCAGCAGGATTGGAAGGAAGGCATACTTCAGCCCCTCGCCCCATGATATTAGGAATGCTTCATCAATCGAACCCAGACTGTGGTTTTGGAATGAGCAGAACTGAGGGCACTGTGTGTCACTCTTGGTGGCGAAGAGGTCTACTTGGGGATAACCCCACCTTTGGAAAACTGACTGTATGATGTTCGATCTGATCAACTACTTGTGAATGTGGTAGGACCTGCTGAGGTGATCCGCCAGTTCATTCCGTACCCTGGGAAGGTAGGATGCTTCCAGCTGAATGGATTGGGCTATACAGAAGTCCCAGAGGAGAAGAGCCTCGCGGCAGAGGGGTGAGGAGTGGGCTCCTCCCTCTTTGTTTATGTAGAACATGGCAGTTGTGTTATCTGTCAGGACTGTCATGCTATGACCTTGCAAAGTGGCATGAAAAGTTTGGCAAGCCAGACGAACTGCCCAGAGCTCCTTCAGGTTGCTATGGAGAGGTATCTCGTCCCTTGACCACAAGCCTTGTGTCCTCAGATCCCCTAAGTGTGCGCCCCAGTCCAAATCTGACATGCCTGTTACTAGCATCAGAGAAAGTTGGGGCTTGGCGAAGGGGACCCCTTCACAGACTACTGGTTGGTCCAGCCACCAACACAGGGATTCTTGTACCTGCCCCGGAATCATTACCACAAGGTCCAGGGGGTCTCAGGACAAGTGAGCCACGCTTGTACGGGCCTGAATCTCAGTCAGGCATGCTTGACCACATATGTGCATGCTGCCATATGTCCTATCAGCTGTAGGCAACATCTGACTGTTGTGGTGGGGTACTGAAGCATTGTTCTGACAATCTGCTCTATGGCTTGGAATCTTGGCTCTGGAAGGCTCGCTTTTGCCTGTATCGAGTCTAGGACCACCCCTATGAACTCTATCCTTTGGGTAGGTATGAGTGACAACGTGGGTATGTTGAGGAGGAGTCCCAGCCTGTGAAAGGTGTCCTTGACGATGGTCACTTGGGCCTGAACCTTATCCTTGGAATGACCTGTCAGTAGCCAATCATCGAGGTACAGCTACACTCGACTTGTCTTTTTTGCAGGAAAGCCGCCACCACCGCCAGCCACTTTGTGAATATGTGGGGGGCTGTGGACAGGCTGAATGGGCATACCGTGAACTGGTAGTATTGTTGGTTTATTACAAACCGGAGGAAGCATCAGTGTGCCAGATGGATGGCGATGTGGAAATAGACGTCCTTCATGTTGAGGACAGCATACCAATCTCTCAGATCCAGTGATGGGATTATAGTGCTTAGGGAGACCATGCGGAAAAGGAGTTTGACCATAAATTTGTTGAGTCCATGAAGGTCTAAAATGGGTCGAAGACCCCCCTTTGCCTTGGGGATTAGGAAGTAACGGGAATAAAACCCTTTTCCCCTTAGCTCCTGGGGAACTCCTCCACCGCCCCTATCTCGAGGAGTGAACATAAGGAGTTGCTCGTGAAAGGGGTCCCTGAAGAGGGATGGGGAAGGTGGGTGTGAGGGAGGGAAGGAGGAGAACTGGAGGGAGTATCCCATCTGTACCATGTGTAGGACCCAGCGGTCTGATGTTATATGGGACCACGCACAGTAGAAGTGGGACAGCCAGTTTAAAAACTGGGGGAATGGAGCCGGGAACTGAGTTGGTATGCTGTCCTCGAGTGTACCTTCAAACCCCTTGCTTGTTTCCAGGCTGGGGTTTATTCTGGCCTTGTTTAGACACGTTATTTTGCAGTCTATGCCTGCTGTTTCTGCCCCAACTGCGATACATGTCGTGCTTGGGGTGGGGTTGATACTGCTTCTGCTGCGGAGGCTGGGGCCTGAAGGGCTTCATCTGGGTTGCTTGTGTATGCATCCCTAGCAGCTCCAGTGTGGCCATAGAGACTTTAGGGCTGTGTAGCCTGGAGTCTGTTTGCTCAGAGAAAAGGCCCGAACCCTCAAAGGGGAGGTTTTGGAGGGTGTTTTGGACCTCTGGAGGGAGACCTGACACCTGTAGCCGTGCTGAGCGTTGCATGACCACCCGAGGCAATGGTTCTGGCTGCAGAGTCGGCCAAATCAAGGGAGGCTTGCAGCAAAGTCTTAGCTATCGTCTTTCCTTCCTTGATTAATGTCGCAAACTCCGAGTGCGAGTCTTGCGACAGGTGATCTTAAAATTGGACACGGCCATCCAAGAGTTTAAGTTATGTCTATTAAGGATTGCCTGCTGGTTGGCTATACGTAGTTGGAGGCCCCACAATGAGTACACCTTTCGGCCAAAGAGGTCTAGATGCTTGGCCTTTGGAGCCAAGGCTTGTTAACCCTGGCATTCCTTTTCATTGACTGCTGAAACAACCAGGGAGCAGGGAGTTGGATGACAGAACAAGAACTCGTAGCCCTTGGATGGGGCGAAGTATTTCCTTTCTACCCCCCTGGCCATAGGCGTGATGGAGGCTGGGGTTTGCCATATAGAATTGTATTTTGTCTGTATGATCTTTATCAGAAGGAGAACGACTCTGGAGGGACCCTCGGGAACCAGGATGTCCACCATTGGATCCTCCTGCTCAATCATTTCCTCTGCCTGGAGGCCCATGTTGAGAGCAATCCTGCGTAGCAGCTCTTGGTGAGCCTTATGGTCTATTGGTTGCAGTCCTGAGACTGATGTACCCACCACCGCTTTGTCTGGGGAAAAGGACGATGTGAGTTGCTGCTGGTTGCCCTCGTCCAGACTCTCCTGTAAGTCCCCATAGGCCTGGGTGACCTCGGCGCCCGACGGGGCTGACATCTCCTGAGGTGTTGTCTTACTTGGTAATGCCACAGGCACTGGCCGGCCACCGGCGGCTGCTCTTGGGGATCCGAGGGCGGCCTAGAGAGCATAGCCTCTCTCGCCATTGATGCGTGCCTGTGTGGCGACCTTGAATGGTGTCACATGGAGTGCCCGGACCTGGATGCTCTGGAGATGGTGCCCTGTTGTTGATGGTAGATCCATGGGGTCCAGAAGGGCCACTGTCCCATAGGTGGCTACTGTGGCTGCCAAGCTGAATGGGACTCTCTGCTGGCCAAGATCCAGTGCCTGTTGTAGCTGGAGCGACCGGAGTCAGCTTCGGAGCCGGAGGATACTGATGGAGAGGACCAGGGCAGTGCTGAACCCTGAGTGGCTAGGGTGCTGCGAGGTGCAGGCCAGGGAGCGGTGCCTGGATGATCGGGACCATGAATGGTACCGTGAGTCTCGGGACTGGGACTGGTGCCTCTCACACGGTGCCGGGGAGGTTGCTGGCACCATGCTCCGGTGCCGGGTGACTGATGGCATCATGGAACGGTGTCTAGATGTCGACACGGGTGCCGCAGGTATGTCCGCCTCTGGTGCCGTAACCTTGTTTTGGGTCGCAGGTACTAGGGAGTAGTGGGATGCCGAGCTCGAACAGGAACGGTGCCATGAGCGGTGCTGAGACAGTGACCTTGAGTGGCACACCATTGCCGGTTATCATCTGGACAGCACTATCTTGGGCGGCACCGGAGGCTTCTCCCTGCATGGAAGGGGATTTGGTGCCGAAAGCTCTATAAAGTCTTTTGCTATAATAATTGGAGATATACCAATCTCCTAGAACTGGAAGGGACCTCGAAAGGTCATTGAGTCCAGCCCCCTGCCTTCACTAGCAGGACCAGGTACTGATTTTTGCCCCAGATCCCTAAGTGGCCCCCTCAAGGATTGAACTCACAACCCTGGGTTTAGCATGCCAATGCTCAAACCACTGAGCTATCCCTCCCCCTGTCTCTTACTGCCTCGAAAGTGTCAGGCATGGAGGGGTGTTCCAGAACCTCCTCCAGATATTCATCAGCACCAAAATCGTTGGGTACCAGACTCATTGGGGCCTGTGGCACTGGAGTTGACAGTACCAGTTCTTGGCTCAGTCCTGCAACCTGTCTTTGCGTGCCGGGAGCCTCTCTAAGTGTCTTGGTAGCTCTTTGGGGAGAGTGCCCTCTTTACCCCTTCTTGCGACACTTAGTCAGTGCTGGAGAGGTCGATTGGTGTCGAGGTTGGTCGTCCCGCCTCAGTGCCAGCAATTTACGGTGCCTGGGCAGTGCTGGATCACACACCGATATCGGGGCACTTCACACCGAGAAAGCCGGGCCTGGTGCCAGGCAGTCTGGGGTAGGTGGTGATAGTATGGCCTCCATGAGCAACTACTTAAGGCGGAAGTCTCTTTCTTTCTTAGTTTGAAATTTAATCACTTTACCCTTTAAAGTTTGTAAACTAAAATGCAGTTCTTGTAAATGTTCAGTGTGGTTCTTCTGGGAATGTAATCTGAATAAAGTCATCATGGTTGGAAAGGTGTTACAAAACAGTGCTAAATCAGTCCCACACCCTCTCTCAACATAATTCTATGACTTGTAAAGACAATAGACAGTAGCTATATTGTTCTTATTTAATGCTCTGTTGACCAATCTCGCTTTGAACCTTCTCACTGGTGGGCTTCTTCATCTTCTTCCCTGAAGGTATCAAATTTCTTCCTGCATGTTCCAGATGTCATAGTTTGTTCTTGTCAATTATTTATGGCTATTTTATTTCCTGTCAGTGCATAGTGCTATAGCCATAAATAATTGACAAGAACAAACTATGACATCTGGAACATGCAGGAAGAAATTTGATACCTTCAGGGAAGAAGATGAAGAAGCCCACCAGTGAGAAGGTTCAAAGCGAGATTGGTCAACAGAGCATTAAATAAGAACAATATAGCTACTGTCTATTGTCTTTACAAGTCATAGAATTATGTTGAGAGAGGGTAACTTGAGATTCTATGTAAAGGTCACAAGTGATTTCTCAGCAATGGAAACTTTATATATTATTGAAGTAGCACAATAGGACATGTGACTGAAGACATATTAAATGCATAATCCACCATCTCGTCCTTTCAGAAATTCTCACAATGGATAGAAAGTTAACTGAGTATATTCTCCTAAAAAGGAGTAATCATTCCTGTGCTGAAATAATTCACTCATATATTGTCCAAGCTTTAAAAGCATTTTGGAGATGTTCTGAAAATTTCCCTTGGACAATAGCTCATACAAAACACCTGCCACGAATGAAGCTTTTGGAAGTGTCTACATTCAACAGTATTAGCCTTGACAACAAAATGACATAGGCTGAATCATGTAATTTTTTTAAATCTTATTCATTTTATTCCCATGAGCACGTACACTTTTCTAGACAAACTCCAACTAGTTTTGTAAAAAAGGGAAAGATAACTATTACGTATTGTTAGAGGGAAGGACAGAAAGGCAAAGAAATATATGTGAGATAAGGCAGGAGATTCCTATGCTTCCCATTTGTGTGGTCACTGCAAAGGCAAGAGATTATCCCGTGACAACACTTAACAGCTTTAAGTACATTGTTTGATCTGTGGCCTACCTCTTTACTTGTATCCTTCTGTATTTAGCACTTTGCACTTTGTCAGTCTTTGACTTTAGGCTTTTGACCTGGCATTGGATACTGGATTCAAGATTTTTGTATGATTTTTAACTTTTTTTTGTACGATTTGTAACTTTACAGTATACATTGTAAATAAAATTGAATAAAACTCCGCATTTGATTTACTTATTGTTTTTTAAACTTAATCCTGCCTTAACATGGGACGGATTCATTATCATTCTGAAGAAGAATACCTTTCTGACATATGTTGGAAATATCTGAAGGAGGGTAAAAGGTAATTTACCCTACTAGCTACCTGGGATCAGAGTCCATGCTACACTAAAACTATTGTTACAGGAAGACTAGAGGAATCAAATGGCCTCTTGATCCACAATATAAAGTCTAGGGATGACTGCATGACTAACCATGGCTTCAACTACTGAGAAGCAGGAGATCTTCTAGAGCAAGGGTTCTCAAACTTCATTGCACCGTGACCTCCTTCTGACAACAAAAACTACTACACAACCCCAAGAAGGGGGACTGAAGCCTGAGCCTGCCCAAGCCTCACTGCCCCGGGCACGGGGGGCAAAGCCCCAAGGGCTTCAGCTCCAGGCACAGGGTCTGTGGGCTGAAGCCCCGGGCGGTCGGGCTCAGGTTTCAGCTTTGGCCCTGGGCCCCAGAAAATCTAAGCCAGCCCTGGCGACCGCATTAAAATGCGGTCATGACCCACTTTTGGGTCCCAACCCACAGTGTGAGAACTGCTGTTCTAGAGAATGAATCAATGGTCTGTACCTTAGGCTGGCTGTTGGAATCGTCTCAGTTCTTTCTGATTCCTGTTTCTAAACTGAGGGAACTGAGTTACTGTCGGAGAAAAACTCAGTTCTCGCTTTTTGTTTGGGTGCAGCAAAATCAAATACTTTATTCTTTCTCTAGTAATTACAATAGAGGGAGGGAGTGTCCTAGGAAACAGGGTTGCCCCTTGTCCCGGACAGGTCTCTCTCAATTGGTAAACAATTACAGCGAGCATTTATACCTTTGTTACAGACAATAACTAACAATAATACAGACAGTAAAGAGAAACAATTGCATTTGTTTATACATAAGCCTTTCTGCTATCTTATTTGTCTCACTACTAGAAAAAGCAAGCCTGCATATTTGGTTATCTATTGCAAGGTCGTAATAACTTTTCACACAGTTTATTCTCTGCCTCACACTATCTTCGCTTCTACAAATCTCACGTCATTAGGGTCACAGCTAGCCTAACTCTTGCTAACTAACTGACATGCATTAAGATCCCTTCAAATCCTTGTTAATTATTTCCCTGCTTCCACATTACCAAGGGTTCAAGATGGTTTTGAACACAGCACAACATGCTGAAAGGAAAAATTGCATCTGACAATTAACAAAAATGCTAAATCTTTCTGAGTGGGGAGACAAAACAACTTGTACCCAAAATAATGGGAGAGACGATAAAAAGCAAAAATCTCAACAATTAGAGCATGTTAGTAAACAATTTTCAATCCACTTCACAAAACCTCAGAATTACTATATAGAAGAAGCACTAATTAATGAGTGTTAAATTAAAACTCCCACATCAGTCTTGAGTAAATACTTTTTTAAAGACTACATGTAAAGCACTTAAGCTACATAAGGAATAGGTAATGCCTTGCCAACTAAAAGGGAGTTGGAATATAACCGTAAGTGAAGGAAGTTTTAGTTTATTTTTTGACAATCACACAAAATTTTCAAGTGTATTGGGGCTAGTTGTTCGGGCTTATGCACATTTAGTGCTAAAAACATCTTTTTTTATAGTCATCGTTGAGGTTCTGGATTAAATTAAGATCCAAAGAGTTCCTTTGTATGTCTTTTTAGGATATTGTAGATTTTCACTGCATTCTGCCATCTGATACAGAAACTTGCTCACTATAGCCTAGAAAAGTCACTAGATAGTGCTAGTGAATTAGCTGATTCTCCAAGGTACGGGGCAAGAAAAATTCAGAGGGAAAGCTGGAGCCAAAAAAAATCTGATTAAAATGTCAAGAGATTTGAACCATTCAAGAAAAGACTACTTAAAAAAACAAAACAAAAAAACACTGCTGTTTTGTTGGAAGACAAGAATTAAACTGCAAAGAGCGTCACTGATTTATACACTCAATTATATTTATGCTGTACAATATACTATATGAAGTCATACAAGATGCCAAATGATCTTCCTATATGAGTGCTTAAAAAACACAAGACATCATTCAGCTCTGGACAAATACTTCTCTATACTTACTCGGCAATCAACAGTCAATATAGATTATGTATTATACTGGTGCATTCACGTATTAAGATTCACTCACCATGTTCTCCATCCAAGAGGTTCATATCATCCAAATGCACAGTATTAGTAAAGGCTTCTATTCTTCTATCCAGTTCCAAGTACAGAGAGAGAGAGATCCAGGCCAGATTAAAGATTTTCAGGAATCAAATTCATACTTGTTATAAACTAACAAGTCATTGGTGATGAAATGCTAATTTACCAAACTCATCAGTAAGAGCAAATAACCCCAAATACTAGGAATAACCTGGCCATTTCAAAGTGTCAAAACATAGGCCATGCCGTAAGTCTCCAGAACAGTCAGTTTATTGAATGAACTTGTGCCAGCCTTTGTCAAACACCACCCTGACAAAGGTCATAAGTGCTCAATGATAAATACATCTAGGTCCCATATTGCAGTGAGGGTTTTTTTGTGAATGATAGTGGGAAAGGGTCAAGCAGAAAACAACCATCATATGGAGGTAAGAGCTGCATAAGGAAAAGAAGGGAAGTCATTAGGGAAATAAGGAAGTGGAGGTAATTAGGAACAGAGGGAATGTCTTTATGTCCATGACGACTGGTGGGTAAATTTGTCTCTGCTAAAGCAGGTTAAATATGGGAGAGGCATTAGTGTAATTATGAAGGTTCAACCCTTGTGACTTGCTTTGAGGTTACTTCCTTGGTCACATTTTAGGACAATAACATTTGTTGGGAGTAAACAGAGTTTAGCAGGTAATGGAGTAGTACGTGCTACAACATGACTTTGTTGCTTCTTAGCTACAAAGCAAGGTAATACTGCAGAGGTATGTTTCACATTGGCTATTTATAATCTATATATGATGATACTTTCAAATAAAGCCAGCCACAAAATACTTAATAGAGTTAATTGACAGTAAACTGGCAGGAAACATATTGGTTTTCATTTCTATGTTCAGTGGGCCAAGATGCCAACTAAACTAGTTTCAAGAATAATCATCATTTTTCAATAAACTACAAAGTTTCCAGCTTACCCATATGACTTGCAGATCTCAGCCATTCTCTCTTTTGTTACAAAATCAGCTGGGAGTTTAAACAGAAGGAAAATCAGTTGGCTATAGCTCCGGGTAAACAAATATGAACATGGTCCGGGAAGACAGATTAATTCACAAGTTAAATGTTAACGGTCTCAGGAGTTTAAAACAACTATTTTTATCAAGGGGGCAAATAGATGAATGGGATTGTTTCATCTTTCACATGAAGTTTTGACAATATTAATTCAAAGAGCAGTGTGTCCAACTATTTTCTTGACAGATTCACTTAAAATGAGATTTTCTTTTAGGGACAAATTAACTTTTTTCTGTCCCTCTCTAATCACATGTTAATGTGGCCTTTTTCTGTACCAGCTTCAATGTTAGGAGGCATGTGCACAGATGTGGGAATGGCATTTTTATACTCTAACTGAGGCAGTAGGGGAATTTCACACATTTAAAAAAATGTGTTCCCCAGAAACACTCTGAAAATGATTCTTAAAAACAAAGCGACAGCTTATTAAGACAGCTGTATTTATAGTCATTAAAGAGATCATTCCTGCCTGGATTATGAAGACAGGAAAGTTGTTTAATTCTTTGGTTGCTGCTGTTCAACATCTTGAGGTACATGAGGTAACATACTCTAGGGTGAAATTCCAGAAAGACCAAGGCAAAACTATGCTTCACTTACAGCCTTTGCGTAACTGAAGGCTTCATGGGGATTCTCTCTACTGGGGTGAATTTCACCCTCTAGTCAAGTGAAATTACTCTGAGGTAGCCAGTCCAACATGGAACCAGTAGCGTAGCTAGCGGGGTTCAGTGGAAGCAGCCACTTCCCCTCAGGGCGGCAGGTGCGGAAGTGGCACCTGCCGGCCGGTGCTGCCATCAGAACAGCCGGAGGAGCCGTGGGGCGGGCGGCCGGCGTGGAAGCAGCGCCTGCTGGCCGGCGCTACCAGCAACACAGCCGGAGGAGCCGTGGGGCGGCTGTGGCAGGCCAGTGCGGAAGCGGCGCCTGCCGGCCAGCTCTGGCAGCAGCACAACTGGAGGAGCCATGCGGGGGCGGCAGACATGGCCGGAGGAGCGAGGGGGCCGGCTCCTCGGCTCAGCAGCTGAACGATCCCTGCCCCCCCCCCCGCCCCTTGCTAATGCGGCAGGCGGGGGGAGGCGAAAGGGCCCCTGTGCCTTTAAGGCCGAGTGTCTGGCAAGCCCCGCGTGGAGTGCGCCCAGAGCTGGGAGCAGGCCAGGGAGAGGCGGCGGCACAGGACGGAAGGTGAGTGGGGCGGGGGGATCCGGTTGGGGGGCATGGCCTGAGGAGGAGCCAAGAGAAGGTGCCTTTTTTATGTTTGCTCTCCCTACACTGAAAACATGGCTACGCCACTGCATGGAACACATAGCAAGTCTTGACAAGTATGTCTCGTTTGCGCAGTGCAATTAAATATACATGATTTACTAGCTTACCTAAGGTTTCCTTCAGAATCCACCATATTTGTTCTTTGTGGTGCATCATGGGAAACTGCCAAACACAGCCAATCTGGTTGTAATGCTTCAGGCTGAAGAAGAGATCCTGGGGAGAAAAAGTGTTAATTAGATATATTTTCTTCCTTTTTAAAATATAATTTCCATATATAAATCAAATCTTCCTCTAATGCAATCAGGCTGGATCAAGCAGTTCACTATGACAGTTATCTACCAACCCTTGCTGGCTTGTCAATTACAGTCAATGACAAAAGAAAACATATACATGATGTGTCCACATGCTTTACTGTCCTTATCCCTTCAATCCAATTAATGAGAAATTCTACAAACTCCTACGCAGCATCTCTCCAAATTCTTGAATTATCAATAGTGTACCAAAATTTTTTGTTTTAATTATTTTTCTTCTCTAAGCACACTTGACCCTTCCCTAAGCCATGAGAATTCACCCAATGACCTCACACCAGGCATATAAGAAGAAACACAGTGGAAGGGATTACCATTAGGACTTGATCAGAGTGTACAGAGGAATGTATTAGAAATTTTCTCCTCCTCTTATTTCACCTCATTAAGCAACAGGAAGGACACATCTCCCAAGTTGTTTATTTTTAAGATCGAGAGAAGCGGATAGAGAATGTCTCTTTTTCTTTAATTGAGAATTCGCTAATGCTTCAGTGTTAGTGATCTTTGGATATCAATCTGTCCCACAAAATAAACAAATCATGTGATATAACTACCTTGGGTCTTTGTCAATCAAACTGATAAACCTAGTCTATTTATCAGATTTAATTACATTTAATAGCAACAACAGTTATAACGATAGAGAAATGTGTCATTTTAAAGGCAGCATCACATGATCTCTATACTGAAAAATGCTGAAGATTAAACAGCCATTATAAATTTGTAAACCACCAGAATTAGCATCAACAATGGCTGATGTACTGAGTTCTAATTACGGAAGGCCTTAGTTCAAATCATATATCTCTTCTGAAATGTCCTGGTGAGTGTTTTTCCCCCACACACTCAATTTGCTGATTCCTCCATAGTTCTTAAACTCATTCTAATCTCCTGTTTTATAGATCAGTACTATTATTGCTTTCCTCCATTCACTCTGCACTTGCTCTTACGTCTAAATCTTGTTAAATAGTCTGTGCATTGCCTTTAAGGTGTGTTCCTCACCTGCACCTAACTGCTCTGCGGGTATGTTGTTAATTCCCAGCACCTTTTCCTTTTTCAGACTTTCTAGTGAAATCTTTACTTCCAAGAACTCCAGGTTCTGTTCTCCCTCATTTGTACAGGAAAACTTTTTCTGGGACCATTTCATCTACTGCGTTCCAGATTCTGTACAACTCTTCAAAATATTCTTTCCCTCCTTTGTGCTTTGCTTCTTCATCCTCAACTATTTGCCCCCACTTGTCTTTCACTGTTGACAGCTTCAATTCATATGTCCCATTCAGTTTTCTTATCTTGCAATACAACTTGTGTCACACTTCTCTTTGTGTATTTCTCTGCTTCTTTACACTGTTCATTTATCCAGCTGTTCTGGACTCTCTTTACTTTCTGTCTCACCTATCTGGTCAACCTATTATACTCACCTCTTAGACTTGCATCTTTCCTTTTTATTCTCCTTTAGTTTAGTGAGGAAGTGAAACGTGTGGAGCATGAGTGTGTATAGTTGTTCTGGTGGCACGGTTTGGAAGTGAACCAGCTGCAGGGCGCACAGCTGGCTCAGGGTATAAATGGGGATGTTGCCAGGGGGGCTCATGGGAGAGGTGCCCGATGAAAAAGTCCAGAGGACTAGCGGTGAGGAGTGAGCAAGGGGCACCTTCCCATAGGACCCGCTGTTGCAAATTATACCTGTAGGCCACGCACCGTCCATTTCTAGGCTGAGGCACAAAAACCAAAGATTTACAGAGTGTCCAAACAACAAAGGTTTATTGCGCAAAGTTCAAACAACATTCGAACGTGGTGTCCCCCTGCTAGTCAGGGAGAGACCCAGGCTGCATATTACGTAGAAGTTATATACCTTTTAGGAGTGCATGCTACCCTCGTGGATCGGAAGCCTTAGCCAATAAACACGCCATTTTCTTATCTTTAGCCTATTATAGCTAATCGTTGTCCTCGTGCTGGCTAGTGCACAGTCCAGCTGTTACCTTGCATACTAGAATTTTTCCTTAATTATGCTGTTGCAGCAGTTTTCCTATCCTCTTTCCTGTTTCTGGCTTTATCTTTCGTTAATGCTGCCCTTGGGAGCTTTGTACGTGATGTGCTCGCTTTTAGTTAATGATGGATACAAAATAGGGGAACTTTACAAAATGGCATCGCTCGTGCTAATTACCCTTCACACCGCTCAAGGAAAACCCGAAACGTGGGCAACAAGGTTACCCTCACCTCCTAGAGTACGTGCAGGGGGGTCTGAAGGGTGGAGAGCCCCGTGCACCGACCCAGCACTCGGAGATCCACACAATGCCCCCATCGTAGTCCAGGAAGTGTCCAATTCTCGTGGTTTCTACCAGGACCAGGCTCTGGCACACCGAGGGGTCTCTCCCACTGCACACGGAGATGGAGGTTGTGTAGCAGGGACACCACGAGGAAGTTCGCCCCCTCGGTGGCCACAACGGACCTGGTACCCGAGAACAGCTTCCAGGTCCGGAGGAGGTAGAGGTGCAGCTCAGAGAGATCTGGCAGAAGACACTTCGGACGTAGAAAAAAAAAGATGCCAGTCGTATCGGAGCCCTCCGAGGCAGCAGATTATTGTAACAGGCTCCCCCATCCCACGTACCCAGACCGCACAGCGCACACAACGCACAGGGCACTGGCTCCCCCGGCCCAGCAGTCGCTGGTCTAGGAGTGCCGGTCTGGGGCAGGTGGACTCCGCTCATCGCCTGGCAAGGCAGAGGCATGGTGCGGGGGGGCCTCCCGGAGCGAGTCACAGCGTGCTCCCTCCTCCCCTCCCTGGGAGCTCGGCCCTCGCGCTGCTGTGGGGACGGGAGCGGCTTCTGCATCAGCTCCACTAGGGGGGCTCCTGCCGCATGGGGCTCACCTGGCAGCGGGGCTCAGCGCTCTCCGCTGCGTGGCTGTTGCAGCCAGCCAGAGAGACAGAGGCGGATGGTGCCTCCGCCGCCCCACAGCGCCCCCTGCAGCCCTGCCCCCCACAGACAGCGCCTCCGCCGCCCCACAGTGCCCCCTGCAGCCCTGCCCCCCACAGACAGCGCCTCAGCCGCCCCACAGTGCCCCCTGCAGCCAGGGCCGGCTTTAGGCCAATTCCCCTGATTCCTGGGAATCGGGACCTGTGCTTGAGAGGGCCCCGCGCCTAAGAGGGCCCTGCGCCTTAGGCGCCTTTTAAATTTTTTTTACTCACCCAGCACCCGCGGGGGGCAGGATCCGGGTCTTCGACGGCATTTCGGTGGCCGGGGGTCCTTTGGTGCTGCAGAAGACCCGAAGTGGACCCCCCGCCGCCAAAGTGCTGCCGAAGACCTGGAGTGGACCCCACCCCCACTGTTGAAGTGCCACCAACGCCCCAGACCGCCACCAGGTATTCGAATTGGGCCCCACAGTTCATAAAGCCAGACCTGCCTGTAGCCCTACCTCCCACATACAGCGCCTCAGCCACCCCACAGTGCCCACTGCAGCCCTGCCTCCCACAGACAGCACCTCACCTGCCCCACAGCACCCCCTGCAGCCCCGCCTCCCTCAGACAGCGCTTCAGCCACTGTACAGCACCCCTGCCTCCCACAGACAGCGCCTCAGCCACCCCACAGCACCCCCTACAGCCCTGCTCCCACAGACAGTGCCTCAGCCACCCCAGAGCTCCCTGCAGCCCTGCCTCCCATTCAGTGCCTCAGCCTCCCCAGTGCCCCCTGCAGCCCTGCCCCCCCCACAGACAGTGCCTCAGCCACCCCACAGTGCCCCCTGCAGCCGTCCCCACAGACGGCGCCTCAGCCACTCCACAGCGCCCCCTGCAGCCCACAGTCAGCATCTCAGTCGCTGCACAGAGCCCTCCCAATCCTGCCTCACCCAGACACATTCCAACCCTCCTAATATTTAATTGAGATGTATGTAGATCAGTTGATCTCAAAATAATTAACCTGCTGAAGTGAATAAAGAAACCATCAGACCTGCCTGACCAATAGGCTTCAGACCCAATAAGCCCCAAGCATCCAGCTCTGAACATTTCGCCCGTAGTCATTTGTGTAAGTTCACAGGTAATTTAAAAAGCACTAGACAGACAGACCTTGGACTTACGACACAATTGATTCCTGAAAATTGTGTCATAAGTGGAAATGTTGTAACTTGGAACCGGAACCCACTCCATTGCGGGACCGAGCATCGTAAAGTTGAAACCAATGGTTGCAAGTTGAATCAGGGTATCAATTCAGAAACATCGTAAGTGCCGTTCATCTTAAGTCGAATGTCGTAAAGTCGAGTACAGCCAGTGTTTTTAAACTGCAAAACCTACCTGTATATCATCACTCTGATGATACATGAATAGACACAAATTGTTTCCAGAATTGGAAAATTGCTGTGAAACAGTAAATTTTTAAACTATGCAAAGGAAGGGGTGGGGCACGTACGAGGAGAAACTCTATGAGTTCAAACTTGCAGCGTTCCACAAGTTTCAAGTGGGTGGAGGGAACAGAATTTGATCACCTATGAAGTGGGCAGAGAGCATAGCCCTTCCGCTCTGCACGAGTCTTGAAAGCTGCAGGGAAATAAACCTGGAGATCTTAAGGAAACTGTGTTGAGGATGTTCTCCAGATCAAATCACCCATGACAGCCAAAAGGGAGTAGTAGTGCCATGACCACTCCTGCCACATTTGGACCAAGCCCCTACTCTGAAAGGATTTGAGGGTATAGTGTGGGACTCTGCACAGATTAATGCAGAAAGGCTGATTTGGAGGATCTCTGCCAGATGCTCCATGTTATGGTGTATTCTGGTAATTGACTTATAGGAGGTTTCACTAACCTCTGTAAATTATATCTAAAATATTGTGCTAGTAAGTAAATTCCACTAAGCCCAAATAAGCTACTGAGGAAAGGGGTTGAGGTTTTTCATAGGGATTTTTTTTGGGACGGGTAGCTAACACATGAATTAGAATCCCCAGATTCAAGTAGCTGGTAAATATGAGTGTCCATATGTTTACCAAAATAGGATATGCAGGCCTGATCCAAAGTCCATTTAAGCCAATGGAAGGACTCTCTCTGCCTTCAATGGGATTTGGATTAGAGCTTTAATCAACAAGGCTATAAATAGATATGTTCTCTATACTATGACAGATACTTTAATAAGTCCAAGATCCTGTTAATGTTTGTCAATTACAACTGACTTGGTCTGTCTCCAAGAAATTGTCTGTGATAGATTTGAGGCCAATTGACCGTGCACTTTTACCCTAAAAATTGAGGAAAGGCCTTAAAAATTATTTGAACAGAGTCATGCTAAGAACCCCCCACTGCACGCTGCAAATTTGTTTGATCTTTGGTTCAAGAGTGGGACTAGGGGCTAATTACAGTGTTGTTGTAGCTCTAGTGCTCCCTGGCTATTAGAGACACAAGGTGGGTGAGGCAATAATGTCTATTGGACCAACTGCTGTTGGGGAGAGAGAAAAGCTTCTGATTTGCACAGAACTCTTCTTCAGGACTGTTAGGCCAACATGATTTTGAATTTCTAAGATTCCTTTGTTTTTAAGTGAAGATGTTAGGGTAAATGCATTACCAGAAAACTCTAATGAGGCTGTTGTCAGCTGCCTGGTAACTATCCAAAGACTGGGATGCATACAACCAGAAAACACTGGTTTCATTTTTATTTGGTTTTCTGTTTCTCCTTTCCTTTACTTTCTTTTTGACTTCAAGTTGTGAGCATTGAGCCTTTTAAACCCTACAGTGTTTCCAAGTTTTTATCAGTGTACATTAACTAGTCCTGAACTTAGTTTTGCCACCCCTGTCTGGTGCTGTTTCCACTCACTCCTGCTTTTCGGCAACAATGGGAAATTTCATCCAGTGAGTTTGATCCAACCTTGCTAGCCTGACCTCAGAGGGAACAGGGGTTCTACCCACCTGACAACAATAAATATATATTTTTAAAACATAAGCACCATTACTGCTTATTAAAGTGGACCTAAACTCCCAGCACCATGGAAAATGTGTTTTCATCCTTTCATTTCAAATGTTAACTTTCCTCCTGACCTGCCCCCAAAATTTCTGGTTTTGTCATTATACCTAAACCTTTGTATGGTGGTTTTTACGCCCCAAACTAATTAACCTGGTAGGATGGTCTTATAATTAGAGGACTGGACTCCATTCCTACCTCTGCTGTAGACTCCCCTGTGATGTTAGGCAAGTCAATTAACATCTCTCAGATCCCTGTCTGTAAAATGGGGATAACAATAACAAGGAGAATCATCATAATGGATCACACTTGTCCAGTAGCCTGTCTCTGACAGTGACCAGTGCCCGCTGCTTCACAGGAATATGCAACAAATTATTTAATGATTGTCCTTTACTCAATCTGGAAGATTCTTCCAAATCCTGGGCAGTTAAGGGTTACCTTTGGCCCCAAATCATGAAAAATGTGTATGTATATTGCTTTTTATCCTTTCTAATGTAGCTGAGGATGTTTGTTCATTCACTGAGAGCTTCAGAAATTTAAGATTGTATTTATTGTGGTTTTGCACAGCTGGTAGAAAAATTGAACCATTGTAAAGTATTACAGACTGCATTAGTAGTTCGTGGGAAGGCCCTCTGGTCTGTAGCGGTTTGGGTCTCCTCCACTTCTGCCCCATGCATTTGCCTCCTGGTCTTGACGTGTGTCTTCTGCTCCTCTGCCACTAATGCCACCCTGCCATCCTTCCCTAGCATCACTGGAAAGAGGAAACAAAGATTACCTTAGACAGTTTATTATTAAATCTCAATAACTAAAGGATTTACTTTTCACTTATCCCCCACAGCTTAATCTCTACTTTTCCATAAAACTGAGGACCCGCACAAATACCTCACCAACACAAGTTGTTCCAATAAAAGATATTAGCTCAGCTACCTCGTCACACACAAACACAGACACAAATCTTAGCCTGTCTGTGAATAGCAGAAGTCATCCCAGAAGTGCATCAGTGCAGTAGTTGTGAATTAAAAAGCTTTCCCATTACTTGCCTCCACTAAGTTCTACCCACTCCTCATAAGCTCCTTTGTATCATAGTCATCACGTTCAACAGCAATATTTTAAAACAAGTGAACCTATGATGATAGTTTTCTTGGATGAAATACCAAGGGCAATATGTACCGGTTCTAGATTAAAGTGAGGTCCTGCAATTATTTAAATTTTAAAAGCCCTGGGGTGAAAACATCAGTCTCCTAGCACATAGTAATGAGATCTGATATCAGAACATATCCAAATAGGTCAGCTCAGAAATCACCTTTACAACTCAAGAATGGGCACAGTCTTCACACTTCACCAGAGGTTAAATAAAAATGTCCTCACTTCAAACAGGACAATAACTAGTTATGAATTACAATGTACTTCATAGTAATTTGATTGCATAGCTCTTTACCAACTTTTAACTCATAATCCAAGTAGAATCCATTACCTAATAACTTCTGCTGCCCATTTACCGCCAGGCCCTCTTTGGGCAGCATCATAATTCCCACGAGCATGGAAATATTTATCTGCATTTTTATAATTCGCTTCCCGCATGTCGCTGTATGCACGCCACATATCCTCAGCGCCTGGAGAGGAGAGAAAGGATTATAGAGAAACTGCAAATTTAAAACAAAACTTTGAGGTTATTCCACCCACATTCCTCTGAAGCAGTCAAGCACCATTCTAGTCACGTCACCACAGTGATTTCCAAGTATAGTGCTTCTAGAGAAGGCAGAAAGGCTCCTATATACCACTGAATAAATACTTGATTTTTTGGTTCAGTGGAAGATCTGAGAAATCCAAAAAAGACTGTTTAGTTTCAACCAAAACTGATTTGTTATGGTTTTTCTCATCAGAATGAAAAACAAAAACAATTGTTCAAGTTGATTTGAATAAACATTTTTGCAGCAAAATGTCAGACTAGGCCACTGTGAAAATTATTAGTTTTGAAGTTTTTTTCCAGCCTAAACTATTTGCCAAATTTGTCCAAAATTTGCAAAAAGTTGCAGTGTCCCCCTGAAATGCATTTTTTGGTGAAGTTAATATTTGTCCCCCCAAAAAATTTGCCCAACTTTCTTTGGTACCCAGGCCTCCTTTTAGAGATACAGGGATTTGCAGCTATTTATGCTTTATTAACTGTAGCTTCCACCAGGTGACATCTTTGGAGGAGGAGATGGAAAGGAGTTCCTTTGAGAAGGATCTCATAAAACCATAGAATCTCCACAAAACTCTGTTGCAATATCTTTGGGACAAAGAAACCCTCAAATTTCTCTCAGTGCTTTTCTAAGGGTCACCAGGACAACGGAGTAGAGGTGTGATTCCATGTTAGAAGCATCGGTCTCCTTTAGGGCTTTGTTTACAGACAGTTTCTGCATCAATGTAACTAAACCTGTTTAGAAACCAATTTAGTTAAATCACTGACACACTTAAACTAAATCCATTTAAGGCATTTGTAGGAGTGTCTATTCCAGGGTTCTGCAGCAATTTAACTAACAATTTCTAAACTGATTTAGACTGGAGACAATTGGGGACAAACTGATGAGAATCTTTAGGCTACGAGTGTACAATGTGAGAACAAGAAATCTGATTTCATAGACATGAACCTCTATCTACCACTATAGTTTTAAAGAAAACAATGCCAACACTTCTTACAGCAAAAGGAAGAGATCATGGAGTATCAACCTAAAAGTAGAAATGTGAGGCTATTTGGGTCAAAAAAGTGCAGTGGCAAATAGGAGACAATAACTAGAATCAAAGATGATGCTGAGTTGTTTCTTGAGACTAAATAAATCATAACAAAAGACGACCTGGTGGTCCACTATAATGTGATCCACATCTCCATCCAGACAAAACCTCACATACCTCCCCGATTGAAAGCATCTCTATTCAGGAAGGGTGCTTAAGTACATGCTTAAGATTTCTTAAACAAGGATGGATTTAAGCATGTGCTTAAGTGTTTTTCCTCAGTCAAGACCTAAGAATGCAGTTCTGCAAGGTGTTGAATGCCCTCAACTCACCAGACTGGGAACTAGGGAAGTTCAGCACCTTGCAGAAGATGCTCATTCCTGTAGTGCTGAATCAGGACCCAAGTTATCTGGCCCCAGAAACATTTCCAGGAGGGGGAAGGAAAGCTTCTGAAATTATTCAACAATTTACAGTATGCTGTATTTCCTTTACTGGGAATGGCATACACCTCTCACAAAACCAAGAACTAACAAATAAAAGGTAACCATTAGTTATCAATGCATTTTTATGCCTCCAGATTTTACTAGACCCACTGAGATCCACATCAGGCAATTGCAACAGTTAAAGTCAGAACATGGTCAGTTGGGTGCACAGGTTGCAGTTAAACATCTTGCTAAATGTTAAGTGAACCTTGTCTGGTGAAAATATCTGTTTAATTATGATCCATAGGACTATCTATGGCCCATACCTGCCATCTGATTTGCTTTGATTCAGCAGCCTTGTGCTTGGACTCCCAATGAGGGACCTAAAACTGCATCTTTTTAAGGGGTCAGACAAAAATTCTAATGTATCTTTTTGTGAAGAACTGAGTACATTTCTTATTTACCAGAATGTATCAAAAATTGTTCTAGAGCTTCTGTCTTTGGCTTGGCTTTGTTGAGTTTTTATTAATTTTATTAACAGCTACACCATTCTGCCTGCACATAACTTTTGAGAACAGTTTGGAGGATGAACATGCAGTGAGTAAAAAGCATACCTCGATAAGCATCCCTTATGAATGCTCCAGCATCAGTGAACCAGTTCTGGGCACTGACACAGAGTACCAGGGACAACAACATCATGCAGTTGTAGAACTTCATAGTTCACTTATTTAGGCTGTAATAGAAGGAGAGTATATGTCATAAAACTGGGCAATATTTTAAAGATTCCATCCATAATGTTCATTCCTCTTATAACCGCTTTAGAGCAGGTACATGGATCAAAAGGATCACACACAATTCAGAAGAGTTACCAAAGTGATGATTTCTACTTAGAAAAACGAAATGCTCTCTGCCATCACAGCATCCGTCTCAGAGCTAAGATGTAAATATAGAAGTTTTAGTTTCTGGTGAACAGTTTCTATATCATAAAAATCACTAGTTATAAGAAAAAAACTGAATACAAAGCAAGTTTAAATGGTATAAATATGAACTTTCCATTTAGAATTAAACTTACCGGTGCTATATTGCAAAGCCCCTGAAAAATTGAGTTCTTTCTGATGGATTCTCACAAGAAAAATGGTACTTTATTTATAGGAAGCCTTATCTCAAAAAGCAAATAGGAAATAATTTACAGAAACATGGCTAAATTCAAATTGGGCAATTATTTGCTTGTTGAATGCAAACAAACATTGCTTCTGTTGGGAATTTACTGCAGTAAATTCCCTTATTTCTTCTTGAGGCTTCCTGCTTTCAATTGGTCAATGTCTGTATTGTCTCTCTGTAGATCCAAGGATCAATTACTTAACCAATGCCTGATATGATGAAATGTCCATCATTTACTGGAAGTTGCAGGCAGTCACTTTTTCTGACTTGCTTCTATTTTTTTTTTTAATTCCTGAAATGAGTAATGCTTTATATGAGATTTTTATGCAGAAGTTTTAAGTAATCATCTGGCATGTACCATAAACACCAAATCAGTTTTATCCTTATGTATAATTGTTTGTACAGTGCCTAGCCAACGGGTCCTGTTCCATGACTTTGGCTTCAAGAGGCTATGGTAATAGAAATAAATAATAAAACTGAAATGACCAGAGCTGGTCAGAAATGGGATGTCATCTTTGCAGACATTTTAATTTTTTCCCTTTAAATTTAGATGGAAATTTGTCAAAATGTTGACCTTTGAGTAACATCAACTAGCTTTTATTACCACCATTATGATCACTAAAGGGAGAGGTTAATTTGTCTGAATAGCAGTTAACTTAATGTATAGCTTTGTTGGCAAGATCTAAGCCATAAGCTAGATGAGTTACAAAAATGAAGAGTTACAAAAATATCTTTTCATTCAAAATATTACCTGTGGATTGGAATCATCAGCGCTATCAGTAATTCAGGTTACTTTGTAAAATGTTTTCATTTGTGATAAAAAACAATCTTAACTATCAAAATGTTATTTAAATAGAGTAAATACAGTTTACATTCTCCGATCAGTGCATGGGCGATAATATGTAAAACTGTTATTGATTCTAACTGCAAAAATGCAGGTAAATATCTACTAGTTCAGGTCAGACTTGGCCCTCTAAAGTTTGCAAACTAAACAGCAGATCCTGTAAATGGTCAATGTGGTTCTTATGGGAATGTCATCATGATTGGGAAGGTGTTGTGAAACAGTGCTAAATCAGTCCTGCTCACTAGTCCAACAGAATTCTATGACTTGCAAACACAGACCGTAGCTGTATTGTCCATGCTCAATGCCCTGTTGACCAATCTGGCTTTGAGCTTTCTGGAAGCTTTTGGAAGTGTTTATGTTCAACAGTAACATCCTTGACAGCAAAATGACATAGGCTGAATCGTGTCATTTTCCTTTAATCTTACTCGTTTTATTCCCACGAGCATCTACACTTTTCTAGACAAACTCCAACTAGTCTTGTAAAAAAGGGAAAGATAACTCCTAGGTACTTTTATCCTGATAGCATTTACTACTTGTAGTAACAAAGCTGTAGAGATTTAGAAGCTCAATAGTCCCTGAGCTACACCTGCATTTTCCCTTAGATGAACTGAACTTGCTGGATACCACTTATTGTAAACGCATTAGTTTTTCAGACCATCTATGATCTGCCTACCAGAGACACTGCACATCATCATTTAAAGTAGCAGTGGGTTGTATAGCTGGAGCTCTCTGAACAGCGGTATTTAAGGTGATCTACATGTTTCCTTTAGCCCTCTTTTCATTCACTCAACATTCTGAAAACATTCAAGCTTCTGTAACAAATTTTACAGGCCTGGTCTCCACCCAAAGGGAAACTTTTGTTTTTATTATTAATTTGAAACAAAATCCATTCAGTACATTTTGTCCTATTGTAACAAAAAAGCTGGAAGAGCAAAATGACTGGACATAATTAACATTTGGTAAGAAAAAAAGGAAGTTCCTTGTAACAACACTTTAGATTTGGCAGGCATGAGGGTTTAAGAATCTCACCTTATCTTTAAACACTGATCGGTATGATTTTTCGGTGCTTTTTAACTGATGTCCTAAGAAAGAGTATCCTGCTGTGGCTAACTTTGCCATGCAGGAGGCCAGCCAACTGCCTTCGGACCTGCACAGTTAAGGTGCAAACAGTACGAAGCAGAGTGCTGGTAATTTACAATATCATGCAGACAGTCCTTTAATATTCCTCAATGTTAAAACCTTCATCTGTTCCATGTATACAGTTGTCAATTCAGTGATATGCATAATTCAGTGAAATTCAGGGTTGTTCTTACAGAATGTTTTTTTCTTTTAAAAGCTTCAGTTTACAAGTAGAGAAATGAGACACAAAGAAGTAATAGATCAAAGGCCACAGCACTCACTCGTAGAACCCAATTCTACTGATTCTCAGCGAGGTTGCCTTATCTTTTGAGACCTAACCCACCTCACTCAGAGGATATCCAAAAGGCTAGGCTTATTGTGGAAACTTGGAAGTGAGCCTGGGCATTCCAGTAAGACAGATGATTAGGATATCTAATGAGGAAAGGTACAGTTTCAGTCACAGATTAAGAAAGACCTTTCAATTTGTCCAGCAGAGGACAGCTAAGCATCAGAATAAAGTGCTGTCCTCACACTTGAAGGGTAATACCTCCAATTAAACCCATGACTGCTCTGTTTGTGAAACCCCATGATCTAATAAAACCTAATTACGGCTAAAACACAAGTCGGAGTATTAACACGCCTTCTAGAGTCTTAAGGAGTCCTGCATCCAGCTTACTTCCTGAGGAGTCCAGATGCTTTTACTGGATACAGAGTGGCTGGTGATTTTTCTAAGAGAGGGGATATAATGTTCTGTTTCTTTCATGTATACTATTTGACAGTTGGGTCTTTTGTATTTTTTCTTCTTCTGTTAAACAATGTACAAAAATGTAAATTCACTTGGGTATTATTGCAACTACACCTCTTTTGGAGTTTGACCAACATATTTGGATTCTTGTCTTGACATGCAAACCCACTATACAGACAATCTTACTATTAAGCCAAGTGACACGATTTCACAAAGAATTAGCCAAAAAGGTTAAACACGTGTTAAGTGGCTCAGAACGTATCTGGGTGAGAGACTTTTCTTTCTTATGCTTGCAGAGTGCAACCGCAGCATTTCCTCAGATGAAGTCACAATGTGTTCAGGTATCCTTCACATCTTATTCACATAGAAATAAGGAAATCAAGAATAAGTCAGAAACACTTTTCTTTTATTGAAACCTCTTAAAATTAGTTGAAACCATGAATACAAGTTCATTTTAGGTGCAATACACTTAAAAAATATTGTGTAACTGTGGTTAATACTAACAGTGCTATGCAAAATGAAAAACAAGCTCTTTGAAAGAAAGTTTGTGATATATTGTAAAAGTCAGCATTGTTAACTGTGCGTTTTAAAATAAAGGTTATTATGTACACAAAGCTTTCAGCTGTTTTTCCTGACATGACATCTTCACCCTCTAAGCTGAAGAGATTTCACTAGACTTTTCCCAAAGAGAACTGGTTCTGTATTTTCCTGAGACAGATGATTCTTGCACTTATATAGATCTTTACTTCTTTGAAGTGCTGTATAAAACTGAACCAATTAATTCTAACACCCACATGAGGTAGAAATGTTCTCATTTTAGAGGTAGGGAAACAGGCACAGAAAGGTAAAATGATTTGTTCTAAGCCTCATGGCATATCAATACCAAAGTTAGGACAACAGAGGAGTATCTGACTTCCAGGGCCGGCTCTAGGCACCAGCATTCCAAGCATGTGCTTGGGGCGGCACTTCTCAAGGGGCAGCATTCCAGCCCTTTGGGGGCAGCACTCCGGCTTTTTTTTTTTTCCCTTGTGGCAGCAAAAAAACCTGGAGCCGGCCCTGCTGACTTCCAATCCTTTTTACACCTATGATAAATAAGACCATGGGGTGCCTGAAGGTATAGGATGGCACATTTGTGCTGTTTCCAAACTTCAGCTGAAAATCTCTACCCCAGGAAATACTGAAGTCGAAAGAAGACGTTTTGTTGGCTTGTCACAGACAGGAACCGTAAGGTATGAAATACCTGCCACTGGACTTATTTCTGTAGACATTTATTCCCACACCAGAGGAGCTATGAAACGCTCCACCATAAGGGAATGACTTGTTCTCGCAATAGAGACAAAGAGGTTACCCATCCAACTGCAGTTTTATATATCAGACCAAACTTTACAGATAAAACTTACATTGATCAAAAAATAATTAAATTTTAAATAAAATAAAATCATTAATTTGGAATGCAGCAAACAATGGAGACAAAACTATATACATAAAAGATATAAAGGCTCTTATTTTAAAGGGATACTGTCAAATAAATTTACTCACAAAATGCTGGTGTAGGAGAAAAAAATGACGACATTTTTTATAGGGAGTTAGTTCTTTGGGGTTTGACCACTGCCTAGATACTATAGCATTGTGCTAGTGAATAAGGGTCTAAATTGAAATGAGCTAAAACAAAAAGTAAATCTCACTAGTCTGTTTTCACTATCTAAACTCTAGGAAGTTCAGAGTAAACAGAATAGGTATAAAGCTATTTTTTGCAAATGATTAAGTAAAATTGGGTGTTTTAAATATTCAGTTTTAATAATCTAATGTTTATCTTAACAGTGGTAAAGGTTTTTTAAAAATATGATTCTTAACTTGACAGTCTCCCTTTAAAATACTTTTTAAAAGGCAATTTTAGATAAAAAGATATGCAGTTGCATCATTTCTTCCAAAAAGACAAAAAAATCAGTTATGAAATATTGACATCTACAGATATGTTGATTTGTGTGGTAACTCATCTGAAGATGACCGATTCCTACAATTTACAAATGCAGTGTTTACACTTTTTTCCAGTGGTCTATTAATAAATGAGTATTTCAAAGATTTAATGCATATTTCTACACTATGCAATCAATACCCCATAACATTATTTTACATAGCTCTTAAGATAAAGCTGTAGCTATTCCAATAAATAAATCAAAAGAGTAGATATTCTATACAATTAAGGAAAAATCTGCATTCTTGCATGCATTCACTGCAGCTATTGACAAAATGTCAGATGGGAAAACAGTTTGGGTGCTCATGCTGGCAATATACACAGAATTAATCCTTTTGAAATTTACATCTTAACCAACCTACAGAAGAGTTGCTGAAGGCAAAATGCACTATTTTCAAACCTAATTTAATGTTCAAAGGACTGTACTTTTAACCAACTGTTGTAATTCATTCAGAGTTATTACCAAATTCATTCAGCACTTTTAACCTTATTGTAAAAAAACCCAAATCTGTTAGGACACTTGTGGTCTTAATTTCAACAAACATCGGAGTATTTCAATCTAACAATTTCTGAATCCTGTTTTAAAAGCACATTTTAAACTATTTAGGAAGAGCTCAAGAAGAAAACTCAATTCAGGTGCTATTTTCATGCAGTGTAGCTGAATACATTATTGTGTGGACAAGAGTTTGTTTCTTAGAGGTGATGAAAACTTAAGAGGCAATTTAATGCAGCATATGCACAGTACACAATTTCATTTCACTGTTTCCTGGCATATTTGCTATGCCTGCTGAGACCACAGAAAACGGTCACACCTTTCCAACATGGACTGTATCAGGGCTCTACAGACAAAAGAGAAAAAAAAATCAAACATATTCTTTACTAATTTGCTGGACACTAGCTTTTAGAAAGAGTTTAAACTGGCTGATGCAGTGATCAATATAATTCAGTTTCAGAGAGAGCCCTATCATGCCCCTGCCTTTAAAGATTCTTCCCTAACCTGAATAGACAACATGAATGGCAAACCGTAAATAACAGAAAATAGAAGATACAAGAGATTTTCTTTTTTTTTATTTAAGGCTAGTATTTAGGGCTTCCTAGATTCCAGGCCTTCACTCTTGCTTGTAACCACCACTCAGGACTGATGAAATGGTCCTATTGAAATCTATGTTACAAGTGCCATCTTCTAGAACTTAATTCACTTAATTCCACTTTTTTTAAAAAGCATGCATGCAAAAACATAAAGGAGTTCAACAGTGTATCTGCAGGTGAACTACTTCGACAGCAACAGCTGTAGTGTAAGTACAGTCCCAAATTCCAAATACTGTAATGTCTCATTGCACTATTACAGCATTTATGAAGCAGCCATCAGAGCAGTCTAGATCTAGGAGGATGTAGTACAGGTAAGGAGTTTCTGAATTCTTCAGCAGTGGACATTTGATAATTTTGTCATTTATTCCACACACACACCCCTTTTTTTTTTGGAAACATTTATTCTGAATATATTTTCCATTTTTAAGCTACATGTCTCAAATATACCTCTTAAATTAGGGACAGAAGTATTTTCAGGAAGTTTTACCACTCTAACACTGTTTATACTCTTGGAGCTGAAGTCTGAAGTGTTTTCACTTTTTTTTTTTTTTTTTAAGTTTAATTAAAGAAAACTATGACCTAGGACGGCACTGAGTGAAGTATCAATAAACTGTTCTCTATACACACATCTTACCTTTGCCTTTTTTCAGCAATTCTCAGTATTTCGCAGATCCTGGTAAATCTCTCAGACAATTCTGCCGTCAAATCACACTCCTGCAGTACTGGCAAGGCACGATCTGGACCAATTACCTTAGCCAACAAAAGAGCTACATTTTCAACAGTAATGCAGTTTGACCAATTAGTGCTACCATTGCCGATAGTATTCCCATTCTGTGTACCATGACAGTGGAAATCAGTGCTGCGACTTTGTACAAGATGGAGAAGGAACTTCCATTCTTCCACAGTCTCTGGAATTGAGCCTAAATGCAAAATTAAATGACTGGCTGTAGTTATCTGTGAGGAAAAAGCTTGTAGCAAACCTAATTTTACATCTATTTGCATTTAAAAGGAGCTAGTGTTAGCCAAAAGGGCTCGTTTCCCCCCCGGAGCTTACCTAATTACACCAAGGAGGCACGGAGGATCAGAGAGACGAGTACCATTATCTTTATTGATCGGTCAGCTGAGCGGGTGCTCTCATCTCGGCTCGTGCCAAAGAGAGCGAGACACACCTTACATGGCCAGATGGGCCTACCTTTATACCCAGTAACAAACAACTTAGCCTACGTTTGTCTACGTCATTTGGTTGACCTGTAGAACCTGTATATGTATCTGTTAGGGGATAATTGGGTACGCAGGATACATATATCATTTTGTGGGGGCTACAAGAGACATACAGCTGTTGAGGATACATTTGTCATTCTGAAGGGGAAACAAGGTACATCTGTTGACCCTTTGTACTAAATATCTTGAAGATATACATGGGAACACAGCTGCATACTCTTGGGGAGCCAACATATACTTGGGGAGCCAAACAAAACTGATAAGCGAAATAGCTGACTTAGGTAGATACACGGCCTTCAGTCTAATGAGTTCTGTAAGCTTTCCAACACAGTTTGGACAAGCATAACATAACTTTGGTTTACTCAGGCCTAATACAGAAAGGCTTCATTAGCACTATGATTTTCCAACACTAGTTTTCTAGAGTCAATATTCTACATTCATATCTTAGTTAAACGGCTTAAAATGCATTTTATTTTTTGACAGTCATACAAAACATTTTCAAATGTATTGGAGCTAATTGTTAGGGCTGAGGGCCACTGTGCACTAAAAACAGCTTTTTCATAGCCATTGTTGTGATTTTGGATTAAACTAAGAGCCAAAGAATTCCTGTGTGTGTCTTTTTAGGATATTGTAGACTTTCACTGCAATTCTGCCCTTTGATACAGAAACTTGCTCACTATAGCCTAGAAAAACCACTAGATAGTGCTAGCGAATTAGCTGATTCTCCAAAGTACTGGGCAACAAAAACTCAGAGGGAAAGCTGAAGCCAAAATATCTGATTAAAATGTCAAGAGATTTGAACCACTCAAGACAAGACTATGGGGGTTTTTTGTTTTTGTTTTTTAAACACTGCTGTTTTGTTAGAAGACAAGAATTAAACTACAGGGTCACTGATTTATACACTCAATTATATTTATGCTGTACAATATACTATATTAAAGTGCTACAAAACGCCGAGTGATCTTGCTATACCAGTGCTTAAAACTCTCATCATTCAACTCTCGATAAATGATTCTCTACACTTAATCGGTAATCAATACATAGTCAATATAGATCATGTATTATACTGGTGTGCTCACGTGTTAAGATTCACTAACCATGTTCTCCATCCAATAGGTTCATATCATCCAAATGAACAATATTAGTAAAGGCTTCTATTCTTCTATCCAGTTCCAAGCAGAGAGAGAGATATCCAGGCCAAAAGCTTAAAAAAAATAAAAAAAATAAAAAGAGACTGATGATTTCCAGAATCAAATACATATCTGCTTTGAACTAAAGTCATTGGTAATGAAATGCTGATTTAGCAAACTCATCAGTAAGAGCAAATAATGCCAAATACTAGGCATAACCTGGCAATTTCAATGTGGCAAAACATAGGCCATGCAGTAAGTCCCCAGAACTGTCAGTTTATTAAATGAACTAGAGTCGCCAGCCTCACAAAGGTCATAAGTGCTCAATGATAAGCACATGTAGGTCCCATATTGCAGTGAGGGTTTTTTTGTGAATGATAGTGGGAAAGGGTCAAGCGGAAAACAACCATCATATGGAGGTAAGAGCTGCATAAGGAAAAGAAGGGAAGTCATTAGGGAAATAAGGTAGTGGAGGTAATTAGGAACAGAGGGAATGTCTTTATGCATACAAGAGGTCCATGAAGTCTGGTGGGTAAATTTCTCTCTGCTAAAGCAGGTTAAATATGGGAGAGGCATTAGTGTAATTATGAAGGTACAACCCTTGTGACCTGCTTTGGGGTTATTTCCTTGGTCACATTTTAGGTCAATAACATTTGTTGGGAGTAAATAGAGCTTAACAGGTAATGGAGTAGTACGTGCTTCAACATGACTTTGTTACTTCTTAGCTACAAAGCGAGATATTACTGCACAGGTACATTTTACACGGGCTATTTATAACCTATACATGATGGCACTTAAATAAAGCCAGCCACGAAATACTTCATTTAAATAAATGTAGTTGACAGTAGACTGGCAGGAAACATATTGGCTTTCATTTGTATATTCAGTGGGCCAAGATACCAACTAAGCCAGTTTCAAGAATAATCATAATTTTTCAGTAAACTACAACGTTTCCAACTTACCCATATGACTTGCAGACGTCAGCCATCCTCTCTTTTGTTACAAAATCAGCTGGGAGTTTAATCAGAAGCAAAATCAGTTGGCTATAGCCCCACGTAAACAAATGTGAACGTGGTCTGGGAAGACAGTTTAATTCACAAGTTAAATGTTAACAGTCTCATGACTTAAAAAAACTGTTTTTTATCAGGAGGCCAAACAGATGAATGGAATTGTTTCATCTTTCACATGAAGTTTTGACAATATTAATTCAAAGAGCAGTGTGTCCAGCTATCTTCTTGACAGACTCACTGAAAATGAGATTTTCCCTGTGATTAGAGAGGGACAGAAACAAGTTAATGTGGCCTTTTTGTGTACCAGCATCACCATTAGGAGGCATGTGCACAGCTCACTTGAAAAAGGGCATTTTTTATACACTCCAACTGAGCCAGTAGGGGAATTTCACACATTTTAAAAAATGCGTTCCCCAGAAACACTCTGAAAATGATTCTTAAAAACAAAGTGGCAGCTTCTTCAAAGAGAGATGTATTTATAGTCGTTAAAGAGATCATTCCTGCCTGGATTATGAAGATAGCAAAGTTGTTTAATTCTTTGGCTGATGCTGTTAAACATCTTCAGGTACATGAGGTAACACACCCTAGAGTGAAATTCAACCTACCGCAGAAGGGCAAAGGAAAGACTATGCCTCACTTACAGACCTTTGCTTAATTGAAGGCTTTATGGGGATTTTCTCCATTGGGGTGAATTTCGCCCACTAGGGAAGTGAAATTACTCTGAGGTAGCCAGCTCCACCATGGAACACATAGCAAGTCTGGACAACCACATCTGGTTTGTGCAGTGCAATTAAATATACGTGATTTATTACCTTACCTAGGGTTTCCTTCAGAATCCACCGTATTTGTTCTTTGTGGCGCATCATGAGAAACTGCCAAACAAAGCCAATCCAGTCGCAATGCTTCAGGATTAAGAACAGACTGAAGCAGGGATGACCTAAAAAAGAGTGGGAAAATCCACGGGTTTTAAATTGACCAAATATGGAATTGTGATAAACTTTGTATATACTATTTAAAAATACTCATGATCAGTGCACTGCAAGGATGGTTTCTAGACAAGTTATGTTTCCTTTAATCTTCAGAAATATTACAGAATACAGCCATATTTGAGTTAATTTGATACATTACAGTCTAATAAAACACTAAGTCATTAAAGGGTTGTTACAAAAATCTCGATAAAATGGAATCTGCTTTGTAATGAGGCGACATGGGAAGAGACTGGGAAGAGACTGGTGCACAGAAATTAACTGGCAAAACAAAAGGTTATTTAATGTTAGGTTCCACTCTATTTTTAATGAGCAGGCAAAGTAGCAGCACATTAAAAAAAACCCCACACAGCTGGATGTCCTCCAGTCTTTTCATTACGTAACCATTTCCCAACAAGAAAAAAAAAGCACACAGCACACATGCAGCCCCTTTACCTTTCATCTTCTGGCTTTGATTTAACAAGGCTGTCTAAATATGCTAAAAAGTGGGCAGGGTGATGTCTACAAAGCTGCATGATGTCAGAGGGCAAGATTGATGGGTAGAACTTGATCAAGGGCCTTACAGCTGTTTCCCCAAACTTTTCATAGAGCCTGTACAAACAAAAAGACATCTTTAATGCCAAATCACAGCAAGATTGCCACTATGATAAGAAAATACAACTCTATTTCAAGATTCTAATTTATTTACCAGCATGTTTCAAGTTCCTCTGCTTGAACACTGCTAACACTAGAACTATCGTTGCAAAAAAGTCTCACAAAAGATTGAAGAGGCTAGTGGGAATATAAATCCAGAGCAAGGCAAACAGGAAGTGAATTGACAGTCTGTAATTTGTCATATTAACCAACATGGAAAAAAAAGTCACGCATTACAGACCTTTGAGCATGTGCCAACAACAGAGGACTATCCCAGGGCCCCAAGTCATTTAACAGTTTTAATATTTTCAACATATCTCCATTTTCCATTGCCAAAGTCACTGGACTAGCGTGAGTCAGTTCTGAAACACAAAACATTGTAAATGTTTTAACCTGATCTTGCGAAGCCTCACATCCTTAACTGCATGCATATAAGCAGTCCCACTCAAATCAATGCAAGGATGCAATTAATACTTTTCTACTCTAAACTTTGCTTAAGCCACCATGGAACAGATTTCTGCACGCCCAAACATAGTCCTCCATCCAGCAAAGAACTTAAGCACGTGCTTAACTTTCTATGCTGAATCAGGGTTCTATCAATTGGTTGCCTTGAAGACCTGTCTATAAAGGTTTTGCTTCAGTTTTGGAAGTTGCATATAGCGGACCAAATTCTGTTCTGAGTTACATCCAGGAAGCCTCATTCATTGGGATTGCAAAGGTATGAGAAAGGGCAGAAGGGACTTCTGGAGAAGAAAAGAATGCCTGAGGTGATCAACTGCATGCCAATATCGGGGAATTCTTTTCCAATTCACTGCTGATCTTCATAAATGTGCTGTTGTCCAAGCTTTGGAAACAAGCTGAAATATTTAAGCGTACTTGTGCCTACTTTGCCACTGAGGATGCTGAAACTCTTTTCCTAATTTTAGTTTTATAAGTTAAATAATTGAAATTATTTGAGTTCAACAGCACCACATTTTTTCAAGTTCTCTTTGAAATTTGCATATTCTGTTTCAACACATTTGATTCATATCACTACCGTATTCAGCTAACTGAAGTTGTACTACATATTAACTTGTTTAGAAATAAGGTCAGTGTAGTAACTAAACAAGAAGCATTTTCCCCTAGAAGCCACTGGTTCTTATTAACTTAGTTTTGTTTATTAAAAAACTGAAGAGCACTTGTTTCAGAGGTGATTCAGAAAGGAATGTCCCCTCAGGCTGCATTTTTTCCAGAACAAAAACCTAAAACTTAGCTTCAATTGGTTTAAAAGTGAAAACAAAAAGCCACCGCAGTCATTACCTTTCAATCCTTCAATGTAAGTTTCCCAAACACTGGGACTGCTAGTGTAATTGATTGTAATACATCGCTTCAGTCTTTTTAAATCCAGGAGAAAGAAATAGTCCTTCATGAACTGACAAGCCAAGACCCATGACACTGTTAGCTGTAAATCCTGTTCAGCACTTTCTTTCACATTCCCATTCTTGCAAGGAAACACATTTAATTCAAAACATAACGTCGTCAACTCTACTAGGTCCTTTTGAATATCGCGTGCTATGAGACACGGAAGATACACTTGAAAAACATGGTCTGAGGTTCCCTTTGAACTGGCATCATTTTCACATACCTCTCTGCCAAAATGAGCTTCGCTAGTTTGATCCTGTCCAGTATTTTCTTGCAAGGCATCTGTCTGTCCTTTGCCTACATGATCTTCATTGTGTTGATCTGGTTCAATATTTTCTTCTAAAACCTCGCTCTGTTCTTCAGCAAGCACATTCTTATCTTCCTTAATGGATAAGCAGTCATCTGAAAAAAAAGGTTCTTTGAAACCAAATGTTTCTTCCAGATACAAAAATCACTCCTCCAAAACTCCTCTCAAGCATTGTGGTTCAAACAAAACCAGTGGATCTTGCAGTTTGTTTCTGTAAAACAAAGTGGAAAAGTGTTGCACTTGTTTAATAAATAGCCAAGAGATGCCAGAGCTGATCAATTATACGTATCAAATGGACAACTCAACTGTTAGTATATTCCTAGATCAGGGGTGGGCAAACTTTTTGGCCCAAGGGCCACATTGGGGTTGCGCAACTGCATGGAGGGCCACTTCCTGCCCCATAACCGCCCGCTTCAGAACCCCTAACCCATCCAGCCCCCCTCGCTCCTTGTCCCCTGACCGCCTCCTCCCGGGACCCCCGCCCCTAACCGCCCCCTGGGATCCCACCCCCTATCCAACACC
>RQSS01096381.1:0-11553 GCA_003846335.1 Cuora mccordi
CAAAACGTCTGTTAGTCTATAAGGTGCCACAGGATTCTTTGCTGCTTCTACAGAACCAGACTAACACAGCTACCCCTCTGATAATAAAGTTGTTGTTGCACTGCAAAATGGCATCCTAGCTGAGCAGCTCTTGTGTGAGGCTGACTTTTTTTTTTTAACCACTGGTCAGTCATCATTTATTAAAGCTATTTGTTCTTTGTCAGATACCATTCAGTTCAACCCAAACCAAAATATGATTTTTTTTGGCTTTTCTGGTCTGAATTATGTGTTTCAGTCTTTGCTGATTATATAGTGCAGGGGGAGTGCTATGTTTAATCTGTCAACTATTTACTTAATTGTAATTTTAAAGGTGTCCACATTTCAAGTTCCTTCAACTGAAGATAAAATAATTAGGGATTTGAGCACTAAATTATATACCTGAACCACTCAGTTTGCAGAAGTGATAACAAAGAAGAGCCAAGACTGCAACTAAATTGTAGAGAACAATGAAGTGAAGCCAGGAAAATTGTTCTGGACCTGGAAAAGTATGGGAGATTGATCTGTTGATTAAGATGTAGAAACCATTCAGGCAGCAACTCCTCCATTATAAGACATAGGGACGGATAATATATGCTCCATTGAACTGTTTAGACCGTAGTTCAGGGGTTCTCAGACTTTTGTTCTGGCGATCCCTTTCATATAGCAAGCCTCTGAGTGTGACCTCCCCTCCCTTTACATTTATATATTTATCACCATTATAAATGCTGGAGGCAAAGTGGGGTTTGGGGTGGAGGCTGACAGCTTGTGACCCCCCCCCCATGTAATAACCTCACAACCCCCTGAGGGGTCCCTACCCCCTGTTTGAGAACCCCTGCCGTAATTAATGAAAGTTGTTTGTGGCATCTCAAAACCAGACAATTGTTTACCCTGCCAAGGATATTAGTTTAATGTAAAAAAAAAAAAATCCTGGACTTTTGATCAGTGTTGCTATCATCAGTGAAAAGTTGATATATATTTAGTTGACTGCAGCTCAATAATCTATTGTCGCCTTTAGTTGGACTCAGCAAAATGGACCAAGTTCAGTCCTGGGATAAACAGGAAACAGCAACAACACTGAAATCATCAGGGTTACATTTGGTCTATATGTCTAACTGATAAATAGTACAGGATAGAAAACCAGATCCAGCAGAACAGGCCGTGCTTAATTTGTGCCAGGGCTTGCGAGGGCTGAGCCCCAGCACCTCTGTTTTATGGAAGTAAAAGATTGCTTGAGCCCTGGCACCTCTTTCATTACAAATTAGGCACTGAGAACAGCCAATGAAAGCTGGGATCCTTTAAATGATTACGTAAAATATGCAAAAGCTATTTAACTGGTTTCTGGCTTTCATTATAAAATAATAAACGGAAGTTAGTAATCATATGCTGTTAAAGGAGATTAGATTGACTGCTGCAGTAATATACTGTATTGTATTCTTGAGTACTGTTCAGCAAAATAGGCTAGATTCTGGTTTCATTTACTTCAGTATAGATCTAGAGAAATCCATTTACAGAAGTGGATTTACATTGATATAACTGAGTTTGTCCCAGTGAGAACTACTTATGATAATGTTTAGAAACTTTGCATTGTAAAATATTTGAATATGATAGTATATAGAAAATAACAGAACTTAGTTCAACAAGTGACTTTGAAAAGTATACAGCAACAACTAAACTTCTCATTTCAATATAAAATGTCATTAAAACTCCTGGTAATCTTTATACAATATACATAAATATACAGCTACTCTGTAACTTTTTCATTATTCTTTATTTTGCTTCATACCCTTTTTTCAATACATTCTATAAAAAAATTTGAATTTTTTAAAATGACTAAACATATGAAAGTTTATGCTGTGAAAAAGCAATACTGGCTAGAGCAGGCAGATTGCTGAAAAAAGACAAGCCATGGTAATGCTGCAGATGGTAAATTTCGTGACATTACTACAGAGTGAGCTACTATGAAAGTGATTACCAAAGAGAAAAACATAGCAGGAACATGTTGAGGCAATGCTAAGCAGGTTCTCTCCCCACTCTGAGTGTATAAGCAGCAACCACATGAAGAGGCTAGATTGTTTCTTCAATCATTCTAAACTACCAGTAAAAAGGAATCATGAAGTGAATCTGATGACAATGAAGTGGTGTTACTAGAGGAGGCAGACACTCAGGGCAATGCAAAGTTTAAAAAAAATGAAAAAAGGTCACAACGGAAAATGCAAGGCTAAATAGAGGTCTACAGAAACCGTCTTTCAGAAGTGATACTTAAAGAGGAACAAAAAAGTGAATGCCCATTTACACTACAGTCTAGAAGTCTGTAAAAAAAATCAATTTTTAACTAGAGCAAAAGGATGAAAGAGTGCAGTCTGCTACTTTTGCAGAGGGAATGATGGTACAGACATAGAAATACCTGCTCTAATAAATAACTTTTAAAAAATACATTTATATTGCCATAGAGAAAACCTTTGCATAATATTCAGCCAACCACCAATACAAGAAAGTTATTTTCTTCACACCCGCTCCTCTAGCAAAGGGCTATGAATGACTGACATATGATATAAAACACTGGCCAAGTTCCCACTGGAAAGTCTTACTGCTCTTGAAGAAACATTGTATACGATATGAAAGCATTTCTAGGATTACTGGAAATTTGTCAAAACGCCTGCAGTCCCCTCCATTCGCAGAGGCTGAAGTCTTATCTAACTCCTTGGAACATGTGTTTCAAAAGTGAAATATGCCCAAGCAGAATCTTATTTTAGAACTGGGAATTTAGACATTTTCTGACATGTGTGACTTTCATTTTTTCCCTATAAAGTATGTATTGGTGGCAGAATTCCAGATTTCTTGCAAATACTTTTCATAAATAATATTATAACTAGGTCTCCTCTAGATAGAGCCATCCAAACTTTTAAATTTATTTTCATAATAACAGTGATAAAAGTTTAAGTATATCAGGTTAGCACAAGATTTTTACTATTGGTAAGTGTTGGGATATTTTTCTCATTTTTTCAGTTTTCTGCTATTTTTGAACACACAATGTCTGACCTCTAAGACTGTTGTGTTTTCACTTCTCTGCTTCTCGTTAAGTGCCAGGTTGTGGTGGTCCATCCTTGGCTGGCTCCCTGCATCACAGTGGCAAAGGGCAGCCTCCACAGATTTGCTATTCACCCTTTTATTGCGGTTGGTGGTGTATGGGGCGTCACCCCAAATGTGTTGGCCAGAACAGCTATGCCAGCATCGCAAGTTATATATGTTGTTTTAGTATGAGGCTGGCAATGGTACATTCTGCGGAGCCAGGGGGGAAACCAAAATTTCTGTTTTCCACAGTCTTTTTCCCAGCCTTTTTCTGGAGGCAGCAAAGCTACTTGCTGCCATCTATTGAGGATTTAAGGTAAAGTCACAATAGCCCTTAACATTTTAATAGAATCTACAATTTTCTGAGTTTTTTTGTTGTAGCCTAAATTCCTAAGAAAACACTCCATGCCAAGGGCAAACACTACACCCCACTGGAATGTATTTTTGATTGGTAGCAGTGACATATTTGGAGCTCACCTATAATAATTTTATGAATGTATATGTTCTCTAAGTTTGCAGTGTTGTAGTAGCAGTGTTGATCCCAGGATATAATTATTGTCTCTCATATGTTCTATATGTGTTTCTGATTGTTTCTAAGAGGTCTGCCATATGAATACATGGTTTTAATTCAAGAAGTTCTTCACTGTCCATAGGCAGGAAAGAATGAATGGCTTTTGATAGTCATCCATCTGCCAACATTTGAGGGACAGTGCAAGAGCAGGTTGCTTTGAAGTTCCACCTCCAACACCCCGCTGATATCATTGGACTGGGGTAGGCAGCAGGGCCAAAAAAGGCCAACGAAATTGAGAACAAAGAACTTTGTATGAATTTCATAAATTCAGAGATTCCAAGGCCAGAACAGACCATTGTGATCACCTAGTCTGACCTCTTGTTTAACACAGACCATAATTTAATAATTTAATAATATTTTTAATATATAGAACTTCCCCAAAAATAATTCCTAGAAAATTCCTTTTAGAAAAACATACAGTTTTGATTCAAAAATTGTTAGTGATGGCGAATGCATCAATATCTTTGCTAAGCTGTTCCAATGGTAATAGTTAGTGGCTTGAAAGTTTGTCCCTCAAAGACAGTGGAAGGGAGAGATAAGGTTGTTGGTCTGAGATGAAATAAGATTGCGTAGCATATGAGGTAAGATAGGCATGCATGTAAACCTTGTGGTGTTTTTAAAATCCCTTTCTCTTATATAGTGCTATGTTCTTACTGTTAAGATTCAACAATATCTTTTTTTTTTTAAGAAGCCTGCATTGGATTACTGTATTCTTCATTGGCCACAGACTCACAAAGTGAAGACCTGCAGGTACCAAACAATCAGACCTGCTAGGTATGCACAGTCAATACAGGTGCTATACCCAGGACATAGTCTAAAAGCGAAAGAATCACAGGATTCAAACCCAACTAAGGTAAAGGCTCAGGTCTGAGACCTGAGGGGATGCACTCAGAGAGGCCAGAGACGGTCTTGTCACTGACAGCAGCAGGGATGCTAGAACAATTTGTATAGTGGGGGTGCTGAGAGCCATTGAACCAAAATGTAAACCCTGTATATGATGGAAACCACTTCAGTTCAGGGAGTACTGCCATGCCCCCCAAAACCACTAGTTCCAGTACCTATGGACAGTACCCTACAGGAATAAGAAGATGAAAAATATAGAGAGAGAACAAATCATCTCAGTGTTATGATAGATGAGTGGTTCAGGTGCTCCATTATACTTCTGAAAGTTGTGGGCTCAGGTCTTGCTTGATGTCATACTGAAAGATCAGCTTTCATCCACCCAACTGCAAAATAAGTACCTGATCTATTGGGTTACCCCAGTCAAAACAATTGACTCTGATACTGGTGACATTACTCCTGTATCATTGGCTATATAACTGACATGCCTTAACTGTATCAGTCTGATGAGCCATTGACTCAGGGGAGCTTTGAGTTTAATAAGTGTGCGGGTCAGAGCCACCCAGAGGGGGGGATCAAGTGGGGCAATTTGCCCCAGGCCCTGAGCCCCACAGGGGCCCTCACGAGAGTTTTTCAGGGCCCCTGGAGCAGGATCCTTCACTCGCTCTGGGGGCCCTGGAAAACTCTTGCGGGGCCCGGGCCCCCGGAGCTTCTTCCGCTCCAGGTCGTCGTTGGCAATTCGGCGGCAGAGGGTCCTTCCGCTCCGGGGCGGAAGGACCTCCACCTCCGAATTACCACCGAAGACCCGGCACTTTGGTGGCGGGTCCCGCTTCAGCGGTAATTCGGCAGCGGGGGCCCCTGCCGTGGGTCTTCGGGGCACTTTGGCGGCGGGTTCTGGAGCGGAAGGACCCCCCACCGCCAAACTACCACTGAAGCAGGGGCCCCCTGCTGCCAAAGACCCCAGGCCCCCTGAATCCTCTGTGCGGCCCTGGTGCGGGCACTAAATCTGCCTAGCCTTTCCAATATATACTTAGGAGTATATAGTGAAGCAGTTCCCCACCTACCTAAAATACTCAAAGGAGAAGACAGGAAACCACTGCCTGCATTTCACAAATATAGGACCATGCATAAAACAAGCAATGACATCATCAAAATACACATTGAATCGTGCACTTAGTCCGCTTCCATCATTTCAAGCCCATGCAGCAATTACATATAAGAGCATGTCATAAACCAGTTCCCACCACAACCAGAACATATAAAGAAATATTTGGTAAACCACCCCAACTGGTTGCCAACATATGCAGAGGAACACAATAAACTTTGGAGTATGTATACCTAAATATTGCCCCCATCACTGACAGTACACATTTAAGTGAATGAAGTAGGCTAGCAAAATTTTGCTAGGTTGAGGCTAATCTTGCATGCATTTAAGTGTATTTCTTTCTATAGAAGCATGCAGTACACAGAACACAGTAACCAACAACCATTTTTGAGTAATAGGGCCTGTACGCCCCAGTCTAATGTGTGCTGTCTTCCACCAGAAACTTTTTAGAGCATCATTTAAGAGCCACTACTCTGCCTATCTATGAAATCTCCTTTGCTCTGCATACAGATCTAGATACCCACATACTCATACAACCTTAGCTGCTCATAAACCACTGCCTCATGTACATATACCACTACCTCATTGCCTTCCCACATATACTACTGCCTTGTTTCCTTCTACCATTGTACATGAATACGGGGTTGCTCACCTTCCCATCCCCAAGTCAAGTCCACATGTGTACATTCACATGTCCTATAGGCTGGGATGGAAGAAGTGTTCTGGGTCAACATCACCCACCATTGTTTCTTCATTCTGTTTGAATTTATCGTGGTACTACACTTGCATTATAGGAATTCTCAAATCGATCTCTATAACATAGAGCACAGTAGTACATTCAAAAAGGAGGAGGCCTTCTTGGGCAAGGTCCCTCACCAAAGGCTCTTAAGCAAACTAAGTAATCATGGGATAAGGGAAGATCTTCTCATGGATCAGTAACTGATTAAAAGATAGGAAACAAAAGGCACGAATAAATGGTCACTTTTCACAGTGGAGAGAGGTAAAAAATGGTGTTCCCTAAGTATCTGTACTGGCACCAGTTTGATGCCATTAACGATCTGGAGGATGCTGTGGACTGCACCCTTAGCAAGTTTGCAGATGACACTAAACTGGGAGGAGTGGTTGATACGCTGGAGGGTAGGGATAGGATACAGAGGGACCTGGACAAAATAGAGGATTGGGCCAAAAGAAATATGATGAGGTTCAACAAGGACAAGTGCAGAGTCCTGCACTTAGGACGGAAGAATCCCATGCACTGCTACAGACTAGGGACCGAATGGCTGGGCAGCAGTTCTGCAGAAAAGGACCTAGGGGTTACGGTGGATGAAAAGCTGAATATGAGTCAACAGTGTGCCCTTGTTGCCAAGAAGGCTAATGGCATTTTGGGTTGTATAAGTAGGGGCATTTCCAGCAGATCGAGGGATGTGATCATTCCCCTCTATTCAGCACTGGTGAGGCCTCATTTGGAGTACTGTGTCCAGTTTTGGGTCCCGCACTACAAGAAGGATGTGGATAAATTGGAGAGAGTCCAGCGGAGGGCAACAAAAATGATTAGGGGGCTGGAGCACATGACTTATGAGAAGAGGCTGAGGGAACTGGGATTGTTTAGTCTGCAGAAGAGAAGAATGAGGGGGGATTTGATAGCTGCTTTCAACTACCTGAAAGGGGGTTCCAAAGAGGATGGATCTAGACTGTTCTCAGTGGTAGAAGATGACAGAACAAGGAGTAATGGTCTCAAGTTGCAGAGGGGGAGGTTTAGGTTGGATATTAGGAAAAACTTTTTCACTAGTAGGGTGGTGAAGAACTGGAATGGGTTACCTAGGGAGGTGGTGGAATCTCCTTCCTTAGAGGTTTTTAAGGTCAGGCTTGACAAAGCCCTGGCTGGGATGATTTAGTTGGGTTGGTCCTGCTTTGAGCAGGGGGTTGGACTAGATGACCTCCTGAGGTCCCTTCCAACCCTGAGATTCTATGATTCTATGATTCAACATATTTATAAATGATCAGGAAAAAGGGGCAAAAAGTGACTTGGCAAAGTTTGCAATATAAAATTACTTAAGATAGTTAAGTCCAAAGCAGATAGTGTATAGTTACAAAGGGAGCTCACTAAAATGGGTGACTGGACAACAAAATGGCAGATGAAATTCAGTGTTGATAAATGCAAAGTAATTCATATTGGAAAACTTAATCCCAACTGTACATTCAAATTGATGGGGTCTAAATTAGCTGTTCCTACTAAAGAAAGAGATGTTGGAGTCATTATGGATAGTTCTCTGAAAACATTCGCTCAATATGCAGCAGCAGTCAAAAAAGCAAGCAAAATGTTAGTAGCCATTAGAAAAGCGATAGATAATAACATAGAAAATATCATAATACCACTATATAAATCCATAGTACATCTACACCTTGAATATTGTGTGTGCTCCTGGTCACCTTGTCTCAAAAATATATACATTGGAATTGGAAAAAGTACAGAGAAAGGCAACAAAAATTATTAAGGGAATAGAACGGCTTTCATATGAGGAGAGATTAAAAAGACTAGGACTGTTCACCTTAGAAAAGAGACGTCTAATGGGGGATATAATAGAGGTCTATGAAAGCATGAATGGTGTGGAGAAAGTGAATATGGAAATGTTATTTCCCCTTTCACATAACACAGAAACCAGGGTCATCCAGTGAAATTAATAGGCAACAAGTTTAAAAGAAGCACTTCTTCATACAAAATATGATCAACCTATGAAACTCAATGTCAGGGGATGTTGTGAAGGCCAAAAGTATAACAGGGTTCAAAAAAGAATTAGATACATTCATGGAGGATAGGTCCATCAATGGCTATTAGTCAAGATGGTCAGGGATGCAACCCTATGCTCTGGATGTCCTTAAGCCTCTGAGTGCCAGAATCTGGGATTGGATGATAGAGAATGGATCACTAGATAATTGCCCTGTTCTGTTCATTACCTTTGAAGCGTCTGGCACTGGCCACTGTTGGGAGAGAGAATACTGGATGGACCATTGGTCTGACCCATTATGAACATGTTTATATTCTTATGAGGCAGGCAATGGGATCACTAGGGCTAGGGATTAATTGAATGGCTTGGGATAAACTTCAGAGGAAGAAACTAGGGAAGGCTTTAAAGGAAAAATATGTCTTCCCTCCTGCACTCAGATCCAGAAATCAGCACCCTACTCTTTTGAATATAGATAGGATCCAAAACCAAAAGGATGTTCAGATTCAGAGTAGCAATTCAAACCCTTGTCCATTACATATTTACATAGGGAGGCAGCATGGGATAGTGCAATGGACAGGGCAGGAGATGTAGAGTATATTCCTAGCTCTGCCATTGGCGTACTGGGTGACCTTGGGCAGTCATATCACTTCTCTGTGCCTCAGATTCCCCATCTATAAAATGAGGATAAGGATGCTGCCCTCTGTGAGATCTATGGATGAAAAGTGCCATATTAGAGCTTGATACTGTTATTTTATAGTCAAGATATCCACTAGTTTGTCTATAACCTTTGGCTGAATCACTATCCAAACTCACAAAGGGCCTAGTCCTAAATTCCCTATGCACCCAAATGTCCCACTAAAATCAGTGGGAGTTCGCAGTGTGCAAGGAATGTAAGATTGGGCTCTAAATGATTTTTTAAACTTTGCATGGTAAATACTGATATAAATGAGCGATGAGAAAATGTCATAAGATTCTGAAGTTTAGTTCAGATAGGCAGTCAAAAGAATGAATGTTTCTGTTTTGTGCTGTGTAAACAATCTGAACATTTTATGTCCAGGAAGCCGCACAGGGAATCTCTTCACAACAGACTCTCTTGCAAGTGTTTTGGATACTTTTCATTTCCAGCCTAAGCAGAAATACAAAGAGAACAGTCTTTTTCACAGTATTTGTTACTTCTGCTTCAACTAGATGTGGAAAGGGTCCTGCAAATGCACAGGTCTGGTTTTAGTTTGGGTAGGTCCTTATTTTGACTGAACCTGTTTCTTCATCCCTAACAATAATGGGTCTTTAATGTTTTAAAATTTATTGACTGAGCTTAAACCATAAACAGATTTTCCTCGGTTTCCCCCATCATGTTTTTCACTTTTTGGCTTGGTGTCATTGAGTTATATAAACATACTGCATATTGAGACTTCTTTGATAACAATTCAAATAGAACTGAAAACAGGGAAATTTTGGAATGTCTGCCAGAATGGATATTCAGATCCTATGCCATGAATTTTAAGCAGATTGGTGTATGAATTTCCAGATGAAAGACTTTGCTCAGGATCCTAGAAATATAAGTAGCAGAAAAAGAAAGACTTGAGTTAATCCAATTTCCAGTAGAGATAAAAGGTACCACAGGGGTTGAAAGACTAGTTTCCATCAAATGTGCTATTGCAATAATTCTGTAACTTGTTCTAGTAAAGCAACACTTAGACTGTTCCCTGGAGAAACAGACATTTGATGGCAACCAGTTTTTCACAGCTTGCTTGTATACTTCTTATTTCAAAGTCAACACGAGAGACAAAATATTGTATATATTTTGTATGATATACTTCGCAGTGGGTTTTTTTTATCCACTTCAGAGTAGAATTCAAACAGGCATAAAATTTTAACAAGGACAAGGCTGTGTATATAATTCTCTTAACATTAGCTATGTTGTGGTTAGGAAATATATAACATTTAATCGGAACACGCTTAATTAGGATGGCTGCTTTATTAGGACACCTCCCAAGAGACTGATTTAGCTTGAATGTGAATATTAGTGCCTTAATCTGGACAATAATAGCTTACATTCTGTTTAACAAAGATCCATTCATTCTGTTGTTAAGAGGTTACATAGTGTTCAACCAAGTGTTAAATAGGTGTGAAATTCTAAATTCTGATTTTATACCATGCAATCCACCAAATGCAGATAAAAAGAGAAAGAGATAAAGATGAAATGCCATGAATACCATTTTTATTCTTGTGCTATTGTTATTCTATTTTTTATTTCACTCTTTATTTCCCCTCTTCTCCCCCATCCTTTTTTCCCCTGGAATGTACTTCCATCAAATATGTGACTTGAATAACTATAAATACTTATGATATCAGATTATCTGAGGTATCTATATTCCTATGAATATGGGTCCTTCCACCTTGATCTGATTTTGCGTGACATTCAGAAAATATAATAGTTATAAGGTCTTGCCTTTCATCTAAGGATCTTGAGAAAAATTTTATTGAATTTATTCACAACAGCCCTGTGAGATAAAATAGAATGATTCCTGAAAATGATTTTTATACTGCCTTCCATGAACCAAACACCTGTTCCTGGGAGTGGAATGAATCAAGGGCTGTATATCTCATTGTGTTGATTGCTGGCTTGGAGAACCAGACATCTCTGATTAAGCCATTTGGTCATTTCTACAATGGGAAACCATCTCAGGGTCTGAAGAACTGAAAAGCATTTTAGATCTTATAATGTCTGTTGTCTCATTCTGAAATTGATTCTCCAGCTCAGATATGAATTAGATTTAGTCGGCTAGGCCCAGATAATGGGAGTTAGGCACATCTTTGAGGATCTGGGCCCCAATGAATATAAAATAACTGCCATCCTGATTCTCATATTTTTCATTTCAGTTCATATCAATAAACCATTCCATTTTACTCAGCCCTATTAAGCACTCCGCCCAGAGTCTAATCTCAGTCAGATGTTTGCCCCCCTATTTAACATATGTAATACATTCCATATTGGTATATTTATTATATGTGCCTAGGATTTGGCCTGGGAAATATATAGTGTTTCTTGTTGTTCTAGGTCTGTCTCTGGGAGGGCATCGCTGAAAGGATTAATGAAAAAAAGAATCTTATCCACCTGAAGTGATCTTATTAGTTAAGTATCAGAGGGGTAGCCGTGTTAGTCTGGTTCTGTAAAAGCAGCAAAGAATCCTGTGGCACCTTATAGACTAACAGACGTTTTG
>RQSS01096390.1:0-12870 GCA_003846335.1 Cuora mccordi
GGGGGTGGGGGTGCAGGCTTTGGGACGGAGTTTGGGGATAGGAGGGGGTGCAGGGGTGAGGGCTGTGGGGCTGAGGGTGAGGGGTTTGAGGCATTGGAGAGGCTCGGGGCATTGGAGAGTCTCAGGACTAGGGCAGAAGGGCAGGGGAAGGGCAGCCTGCCCTGGCCCTAGTGTAGGGGGGCGCTAGGACCCTGCGGCAGCAGGTGATGCCGGAAGCCGGCATAGCGGAGGAGTGGAGTCAGCGTGAGCTCCCGGGCGGTGAGGGGGCAGCAAGTGGGGGCCGGGAGACACAGGGGGGAGGCGCGTGGGGGCTGTAGGTGGGGCCAGGGGAGAGACCCGGCCCCAAACATTGGGGAGCAGCGCGCGGGGAGCTTAGGCACAGAAAATAACTCGGGGAGGGGGGCGGGGGTGAGGGGAGTTTGGCGGCGACAGGAAGTAACTGGGGGAGCTCCGCGGGCCGCAGGGAAGAGCTCCGAGGGCCGCATGCGGCCCGCGGGCCGCATGTTTGAGACCCCTGCTGTAGTAAGATGAGGCCCTGATGCAAAGAACATTGTGTTATACAAAGCACATGTGGCTTGGCAGCAGCACTGCTAAGAAGGATCTGGGAGTTGTGGTGGATGTGATGTTATAGGATTAAAATATAACCATGTATATCATGTTGCTACCACTGTTATACAATTGCTACAAATATTACACAAAGTATATCATGTAAGGTGTGAATGGAAAAGTTATGCTTTGCTGAATGTGATTATCCTATTTGTATGCATGTGTCATTGTTGTATCTGACATTATGAATATTGACTATATACCAGTATTTCAAATGTGTTTGCTCCTGGGGTGACACCCACCAGGTAGTTTACATCCAGTCTAGCCAGCACATTGTGAATAGGCTATTCAAGTTGATGTCGCCATGCCTCGGTGGGTCACAACTGAGAATACCAAATTCAGGACAAACTGCTGAGAAATGGGGCAGACTCAACCCAAACCGGTGATTATTCTTCCATCAATAAAAATGTTAAATAGTGTAGTGCCAAGAACGAATCCCTGTGGGATCCAGTAGAAACACACCCTCTCGATGATGATTCCCATTTACAATTACAGGTTGAAAAGAGCAGCAATGAAACACTGTTCAGGTAACCTCGCTCACCATTTTAGTTGTGTCTTCTTTATAAACTTTCTGCAGCTCATTGGCTAGAGTCTCCTCATTCTTCACTAAATTGATGAACAGCTGATAATTCTCTTGTAGGTAGAAATATTCAATGTGCAGCCAAATCAGGGAAAACCCCACGTCGTCACGTGGCAAAGAGGCGCAGAGCCGCTTCGCACCAGTTATGAGAACATTTGACAAAATCTGGTGATAAAATACAAGGTATTATTTCTACTCATCCTCAACCACAGGAACAGTGATTGACCCCATAGAATTAAGTTATCTGTTGCTGCCATGTTTAATGAAAGATGTATGACATTTTCATCGTCACTAATTCTAATCCCAGTCAAAAAATATTGTTAAAATGCAGTTAAAATTGAGAGCACTTAGCAGTAATTTAAGAGCAAATACAGTGTTTCAGTAAAGTGTGATTATCAAAAACAATACAACTGGAGAAGTGGGTTTTATTTTTGGCAGAAAATTTTCTGCCAGTCAAAAATCAAAAACAAAACTTTTTTCCAAAAAACTCAGGCTTTTTTATTTTAAAAAAAGTCTAAAAAAAATTGAAATTTTTTGAGGAAATCAGATACTTCCTGCATTAGCTGGGGATCTGGCCCATTGGCTCCAATGGAGTGAGCCAATTTATACTAATTGGGAATCTGGCACTAAGTTATTAATTTTTTCTGCATTAAGTCTAATTTGTCTACTATACCTCTGGTAATTCTACCCCAATCATTCAGTCTGGTGATGTGTAAAAGAGCTTTTTTGCAAAAACGCATTTACCTCATAAACCTGAACATCTTGCCCTGGAAAAGCCATCCTCACAAAATCGCTGGCATAATGCTGAACCATTTCTGGACTATTGCCATCTGGCACCGGCATATTCAAGATAGAGCTTTGAAACATCTCAGCAGAGTCCACAGTAGGGTCTTTTGGATAATCTAGGATGACACAGAATGAACAAAGGAGAGGGACTTATTCAGTTATAGCAAAGCACTATAAATATTGTTTGGTAATTATTAATATGGAAGTGAATGGGGGGGGGCAAGAGTATAAGCATGGTGAGAAAAAAGGATCCTGTTTTTCTCCATTACAAATGGCTACTTATTAGAATTATGATGCAGTGTTCTAGGTCATTCTGGTTGGGTGGGCTGGTTCTAGGTCATTGTAGCTGGGTGGAGAGTGCAGCAATTGTGACTCCTCCTTCAAGGAATGAAGAACTGGAGTTTGCAAAGGACAAGAAGGCTCAGACAGTCAGACAGGGCAATCTTCAATGCGGAACTCTTCCCCCCACCAGCAAGACTCCTCTAAGAAGCAGTAGATTAAGCACAGACCTTATTTATCTGCAAGTCTGAGACCCAGTCTGAGAGTACCTAGATCCCCAGATCTATCTACAGATTCCTTTCCCAAGTCACTGATTTCCAGGATACAGTCTGCCATCTGGTAAGAGTGACCTACATTCTTTGATCCTGGCATTTGGCTGAGTTAAAAGTAGAGCTGGTTGGAAAACAGATTTCTGTCCCATGAAGAATTTTTACTTTTTGCATTTTTTTGCCACAAATCATGACAAAAAGCCAAATCCTGAAACTGTTTACAAAATTAAATTAAGATTTTTTGTTTGGATCAAAATTATTAATTTTGATAAATTTGAAACGGTTTATTTTGATTTGACCATTTTTTAATTTAAAATTTGTGTATATATATATATATATAAAATAAACTTCAAAACAATGACATTTAGAACAAAACAATTAAACTTTTCTCCTGAAAATGTTGAAACAGGATATTTTGACATTTTCTAAACAGTTTTTTTTTCAATTTTTCTAACAAAATTTAATCTAAATCAACAAAATTTCATGAAAATTTCAGTTCTCAGAATGGCATTTTCTGACACCAAACTGTTTGACTAAAATTTTTCAACCAACTTTAGGTAAGCACAACCAAGACTCCAAGTGGTGGAGAATCCATTCCATCTCAAGGTGAGTTGTGCCAATGGTTAATTTCCCTCCCTGTTAAAAATGTACTAATTTCGAGGCTGAATTTGTCTCCTTTCAGCTCCCACCCAGTGGATCTCATTCTGCTTCTCTCTGCTAGATCACAGCACTCTCTATTACGAGACATCTCCTCCCCATGTAGCTCTTCTATAAACCTGATCTGGATTAACCCTGGCAAAAGCAAGCAGAGAATTGGGTCCCATATTTATTTCCACTGCAGTTAATTTTAACGGATGCAGGAAGTGTGACGTTACCTTTCACCCGATGGACTGTCTCCCATATCTCATCCAGACGAGCTTTCAGAACCCAGCTGAATGGAAAGCGGCACAACACAGACATGCTGGGGTCTTCGGTCATTGATAACACAGAAATCTTAGCATCAGGGGCCCTTGAGTGTTTAAAAAACAGACATACACACACACTGTTAAGCAATTTAGAGACATGTCTTACTCCCATCAGTCATCTTTAGACGTGTGCTTCATCTAACAGATAAATACGCCTAGAGAGGAATTTAATAAAAAAACAGAGAAACTGCCAGATGGGATCAGAGCCAAGGTCAGTCTAACCCGATCTCCTCTCTCCAACAGGACCAGATGCTGCAGAGGAAGGTGTAAAAACCCACAGGAGGGGATGGGCAGGGGCGGGGGGTAATCTGCCTGTCACATTAGGTGTTTAACAGTTAGAAATTGGTTTAAGCACAGAAACCAAGGTTTAATATCCTTTCCAAACTTTTTGTCATCATTCATTATATTAACTCTGCATATTCTTGTGATCCATAGAAATGTCTAGTCCCTTCTTGACTCTTGCTAAATTCTCAGCCTCAGTGACTTCCTGTGGCAATAAGTTCCAGAGGATAATTACACGTTATGTGGGGAAAAAAAATATTTTCTTTGACTGGTTTGAATTTTCTGCCTTTCAATTTCATTGATTGTCCCTTTTGTAACAGGGTGGTCTGCCCCTTTAGGGGCCATAGGCCTGGGGCCAGCCAGCCTATTTTCATCTATCAGACCCGGCTAGGAAGGGGTCAGGTGTTCTCTTTAAAAGGCTGAGTGCGCTCAGTTGGGGAAGAGCTGCAGGGGGAAAGTTGGCTCCTGTGACTGGCTCTGCAGCAGACAGGTGCAGAGTGAAAGGCCCTGGGCCCCTACAGCCTGTGATGGGCAGGGGAATAACTTTGTTTTGTGTTAGTTTGTGAGTTTTTGTTTGAATTCATAAACCATGCCCAGAGGTAAAGGCATAGAGTAAGACCTTCCTGGGGTAGGGAACAAACTAGCAGCCTACACCCTTGTTCCTGCATTATGAGACAGAGAGAACAAGATGCTCCCTTCTCTACATCAGTTACTATTGTATACACTTTTGTCATGTCTCCTCTCTCAGGTGACAACCCCAGTCTAAGTTTTTCATATGTATGTTTCTCAAGGCCCTGGATTACTTCCTCTGCCCTTCCCTGAACAGCCCCACAAAACAATTCCTTACAGTGATAATTTATCAGAGGAAGGTGGGTTTAGTGGTTGAGGGCTTGGAGTGGGATTGAAGATCTGAGCTTTTGTTCCCAGCTCTACCAGCATGTGACCTTAGACAAGTCACCTATCATGCCTCAGTTTCTCCATCTGTAAAGTGGGATGATGAGCCCTTCTTTCCTCCCAGGGGGCTGAGAGGAAATCTGATGGAAGTCAATAGGATTTGCATTCATTGTGGTGTATTGAAAACTCTGATCAAATGGGGCTGTCACTAATTTTTTTTTCCTGATCCTTCTTGCAGGTTAGGGAGCTCTGTAGGGAAGTGTCTGATCTGGGCCTACAATGTCTCTTTCTAATAGATCTGCTATAGCTTAGAAAGAAGTTATGAGGTTCTCTGGCCTGACAGGAGGTCAGACTAAATAATCCTAGCACATAATTTTCTAGCTAACTAAAAATCAAAAGGGACACACACACAGGAAATGGAAGGAGGAGCATGTCACCAAGGAAGTTTTTATATGGGAATAGCATGAGCATGTAGGGACAAAATCAGGAAAGCCAAGGTAAAGGATGAACTACAACTGTCAAGAAATGTTAGAGACAACAAGAAGGGGTTCTGCAAATACGTCAGACATAAAAAGAAAGATTAGTGATAGTGTGGGTCTGCTGCTCAAAGGAAAAGATGAGCTGATAATGGATGATAAGAAGGCAGAGATGCTCACACCTACTTTGCTTCAGTCTTCACACAAAAAACAACATGTAACCGGATGACTAGCAAAGTTATCAAACAATAAAGGGGAAGGGTTGCAGATCAGGGTAAGTAAAGAACATGCCAGAGCAGCATCAGGCCCTGATGCTGTTCATCACAGGGTGCTGAAGGAATTAGCTGAAGAAATATCACAGCCACTGGCAAAAATAAATGCAAATTCATTGATGGCAGGAGAAATCCCAGACTGGTGAAGGACTAACATGATGCCCATCTTTAAAAAGGAGAAGCTGGGGAACCATAAACCAGTCAGCCTGACTTTGATACCTGGGAAGCTACTAGAGCAATGTATAAAATATTCAATTTGCATATACCTGGAGGATCATTAGCAGCCAGCATGGATTTACTAAGAACAAATCATGCCAAACCAGCCTGATTTCCTTCTTTGACAAGGTAACTGGTTTGGCGGATATGGGAAATGCGGTGAACATAATATACCTGGACTTCAGCAAGGCTTTGACACAGTCCCACATGACAGTCTCATAAGTAAGCTGCAGAAATGCAGGCTCAGTAGACCAAGAATTAAGTGAATATATAACTGGTTAAACAACAGCAAACAAACAGTAACTATTAATGGAATGATGTCAGATTGGAAGAAGGTCTTAAGTGGGGTTCAACAGGGATCTGTTTGAGGTCTGGTGTTGTTAAATATCTTTATTATTTACCTGGATGTAGGAATAGAGAGCATACTGATCAAATTTACAGATGACTCAAACCTGGGGGGTGGAGGTTGCAAACACTTCGGAGGACAGAGCTAAAATGCAAAGGGATCTTGATAAATTGTAGAAAAGACAGTTACTTACCACTCGTAACTGTTGTTCTTCGAGATGTGTTGTTCACGTCCATTACAATTAGGTGTGTGCGCGCTGCATGCAGGGACGTCGGAAACTTTTCCCCTTAGCAGCTCCTGTCAGGATGGCAGAGGATCCCCCTAGAGTGGCGCCTTATGGCGCTGTATATAGTACTCTGCCAGCCTGTCCCCTCTTCAGTTCCTTTTTGCCATTGACTCCGACAGAGGGGAAGGGGGGCGGATATTGTAATGGATGTGAACAACACATCTCGAAGAACAACAGTCACGAGAGGTAAGTAACCGTCTTTTCTTCTTCGAGTGCTTGGTCACGTCCATTCCAATTAGGTGACTTCCTAGCTGTCCATTGGCAGTGGGTAGGAGTCAAAGAATGACTGATTGGAGGACCGCTCTGCCAACCGCTATATCATCTCTGGTCTGTTGGTTGATGGCATAGTGGGCTGTAAACGTATGCACTGAGGACCAGGTAGCTGCTTTGCAGATTTCGTGGATCGGTACGTGTGCCACAAAGGCGGTCCAAGACGCTTGAGCTCTCGTTGAATGGGCTGTGATTGCCGGAGCTGGGACCTTAGCCAACTCGTAGCATGTGCAAATGCAGTCCATGATCCAGGATGAGATGTGCTGAGAAGATACTGGAAGGCCCTTCATCCTCTCGGCTGTGGCCACGAACAGCTGGTTGATTTCTGAAATGGCCTTGTGCGCCCTATGTAGAACACTAGGGCTCTTCGAACATCTAGCGTGTGCAAGCTCTGCTGCTGCAGGTTCGTGTGAGGTTTTGGAAAAAACACAGGCAGGCAAATGTCCTGTCCCATGTGGAACTGGGAGACCACCTTGGGGAGGAATCTAGGGTGCAGTCTAAGCTGCACATTGTCCTTATGAAACACTGTGTAAGGGGGTTCAGAGGTGAGAGCCTTTAATTCAGACATTTTTCTTGCTGATGTAATGGCCACCAAGAATGCTACCTTCTATGAAAGTTAAAGGAAGGAACAAGTGGCCAGAGGCTCGAATGGTGGGCCCATGAGCTTGGAGAGGACCAGGTTCAGATTCCAGGTTGGTACTGGTGGTCGAGAGTAAGGGTATATCCTCTCCACTCCCTTGAGGAAACGCACCACCATAGGATTTGAGAACACCGAATGTCCAGTATCCCCTGGATGGAAGGCTGAGATAGCCGCCAGGTGTACTATGATGGATGAAAATGATAGGCCTTTTTGCTTGAGGTCGAGCAGGTAGTCCAGTATAACTGGGATAGATACCTGGACCAATAACAAATGCCTGGGTTCACACTAGGAAGAGAACCTTTTCCACTTGGCCAAGTAAGTTGACCTTGCGGAAGGCTTCCTGCTGCCAAGAAGTATCTGTCTCACTGGTTGAAAGCCCTGGCTTGCCATCGAGTTTAGCCACGGAGCTTCCAAGCCATGAAGTGCAGGGACTGTAGGTTTGGATGGAGAAGGCGCCCATGGTCCTGAGTGATCAAGTCTGGATGCAGGGGTAGGGCTATTGGAGCATCTACTGATAGTTCGAGCAGTGTTGTATACCAACCCTGATGTGGCCAGGATGGGGCAAGCAGGATCACTGCTGCTCTGTCCATGCGTATCTTGAGCAAGACCCAGTGGATCAGCGGGACTGGAGGGAAGGCATACTTCAGGCCATCTCCTCACTGTATTAAGAACACGTCGGAGATGGAGCCCGGGCTGTGATTTTGAAATGAACAGAACCGAGGGCACTGCTTGTTGTCCTTGGTGGCAAATAGATCGACTTGCGGTAACCCTCCTTTTAGAATATTGACTGCAGGATATCTGATTGGACTGACCACTCGTGAGCTCGGTAGGACCTGCTGAGGTAATCTGCCAACTCGTTCCTCACCCCAAGGAGGTAGGATGCTTCCAGCTTTATGGACTGGTGTCGAGAGGATTGTGATGGTGAGCTGTACCGGCTATCCCTAGATCTGGATTGTCCTAGTGAATACAGTGCCGGGGAACTGGCCGGTACCGTGCTTTGGTGACGAGTATCCGAGGATGACGTGGAGTGGTGCCGGGTCCATGGTGGGGGCTCTGAGGGAGCCTCTTCACCCAGTGCCATCACCTCTTGTGGGGTCGTCGGTGCTGGGGAGTGACGCTGTGGTGAGCTCGAATGGGAACGGTGCCTTGAGCGGTGCCAGATCTGTGACCTCGAGCAGCGCACCATTGCCAGTTTCCCTCTGGATGGCAGCCCTCTGGGTGGTGCTGGAGGATTCTCTCTGTATGGGAGAGGTTTGGGCACTGACAGTTCAATGAGGTCCTTTGCAGCCTCAAATATATCAGGCCTGGAGGGGGGCTCCAAGACCTCCTCTAAGCACTGGTCAGCGCCAAAGTCGCTGAGCGACGGACTCAGCGGTGCCTGCAGTGCTGGAGTCAACAGTGCCATATCCTGATGCAAAACAGAGTCCTGCCTCTGAGTTGTAGGAGCCTCTCTGGGTGCCTGGGTCGCTCTTTGAGGGGATCGTCCTCTTTCCCCTTTCTTATGCCACTTGGCCGGTGCCAGGGAGCTTGAGCGGTGCCAGGGCTGGTCAGCTCGTCTCGGTGCTCGAGATTTATGGTACCGGGGATCTTTTGAGCCCGGTGCCAAATTGCGAACTGATGCCGGGACACTTCTTACCGAGGAGCTTGGACCCTGTACGGGGTGGTCTGGTGCCACTGGCTGTAAAGCAGCCTCCATGAGCAGTTGCTTAAGGTGAAAGTCCCTCTCTTTCTTAGTATGGGGCTTAAATGCCTTACAGATTTTGCAGTGCTCAGCCTGGTGTTCCTCCCCCAGACACCTAAAGCAGGAGTCGTGCGGATCACTGTTGGGCATTGATTTGAGGCAGGAAGTGCAAGCTTTAAACCCCTGGGCTTGCGGCATGTCCCGCAGCCCAAGGCTGGTGGCTGTAACTTAATTCCAGTCACCTCTAACTAAACTATACTTAACTAACTTACTAACTATTTAACAACAAACTGTCCAACTGGTAATAACTAGAATGCTAAGGGTTCACTCGCAAGCGAGAGAGCACGTTCCAACGCTGCCACTGATGGTAAGAAGGAACTGAAGGGGGGGTCGGGTCGGCAGGGTACTATATACAGTGCCATAAGGGTGCCACTCTAGGGGATTCCTCTGCCGTCCCGACGGGAGCTGCTAAGGGAAAAAGTTTCCGATGTCCATGCATGTGGCGCGCTCACACCTAATTGGAATGGACGTGAACAAGCACTCGAAGAAGAACTGGGCTATAGACAACAAAATGAAATTCAACAAAGACAAATGTGAGGTGCTACATTTGGGAAAGAATTAATCAAATGCACAAATACAGAATGGGGGAAACTGTCCTGGCAGCAGCACTGCTGAGAAGGATCTAGGAGTTGTGGTGGATCACAACTCAACATGAGACTCAACAATGTGATGCTGTTATAAAAAAAGCAAATGAAATTTTGGGTTTCATTAACAGAGGCATAGTATGCAAGTCACAGGTAGTGATAGTACCGCTCGACTTTGCAGTGGTTAGGCCTCAGCTGGAGTTGTGTGTCCAGTTTTGTCACTGCTGTATAGACAGGATGTAGAGAAACTGGAAAGGATCCAGAGGCAAGCAACAAAGATGATCAAAGGGATGGAATGCAAGTCATATGAGCAAAGGCTGAAGGAACTGGGTATGTTTAGTTTGGAAAAGAGGTGATTAAGAGGGGACATGATAGTGGTCTTCAAATACTTGAAAGGCTGCTATAAAAAGATGGAGGAAAAATTGTTCTCTCTTGCCACAGAGGGCAGGATGAGAGGCAGAGGGTTCAAACTACAGCATGGCAGTTTGGGATTAAATCTCAGGAAGAAACTTCCTAACAGTAAGAACAGCAGGACCATGGAACAAGCTGCCTAGGGAAGCTGTGAAAGCTTGACCCATCTGTCTTGGATGGTTTAGACCAGGGGTCTCAAACATGCGGCCCGCGGGCCGCATGCGGCCCTCGGAGCTCTTCCCTGCAGCCCGCGGAGCTCCCCCAGTTACTTCCTGTCGCCGCCAAACTCCCCTCACTCCCGCCCCCCTCCCCGAGTTATTTTCTGTGCCTAAGCTCCCCGCGCGCTGCTCCCCAATGTTTGGGGCCGGGTCTCTCCCTTGGCCCCACCTGCCGCCCCCACGCGCCTCCCCCCAGTGTCTCCCGGCCCCCACTTGCTGCCCCCTCACGGCCCGGGAGCCTGCCCGGGAGCTCACGCTGACTCCACTCCTCCGCTATGCCGGCTTCCGGCATCACCTGCTGCGCAGGGTCCTAGCGCCCCCCTGCACTAAGGCCAGGGCAGGCTGCCCTTCCCCTCTGCCCTAGTCCTGAGACTCTCCAATGCCCCGAGCCTCTCCAATGCCTCAAACCCCTCACCCTCAGCCCCACAGCCCTCACCCCTGCACCCCCTCCTATCCCCAAACTCCGTCCCAAAGCCTGCACCCCCACCCCCGCCGCAGCCTGGAGTCTGCACCGAGCACAGAGCCTGCACTCCAGACCCCCTCCCCCACCCAAACTCCAGCCCAGGGCCTTAGGCAGTAAATCTAAGTGCGTGTTTTGTCCTTTGAGTGAGGTGCATTACTGAGTGTATATATTTATTAAAACTGCTTGGAAATGACTTCGTCAAAAAAAAGAACACTCATGGAAGAAAAGAGAGTTTTCCAAGACAAATGGGAGAATTTATATTTTTTCACAGAGGTAAAAGATAAAATTCAATGCCTTATTTGTCACCAAACGATTGCTGTTCCCAAGGAGTATAACGTGCGTCGGCACTATGACACGATGCACCGTGAAAAATATGATGCATTCACCGGAAAAATCCGAGAGGAAAAAGTTCAGTAACTTAAAGCAGCATTTGCCAAGCAAAGAAATTTATTTTCAGGGATTAACAAGTCTAGCGAAGATTCAGTAAGAGCAAGTTTTGTGATAAGCGAAATGATAGCTAAATCATCGCGACCTTTTACAGAAGGCTTATTCATAAAAGAATGTCTTATGAAGGCCAGTGAAATTTTATGTCCTGATAGGAAGAAAGTTTTTGAAGGCATAATCTTGTCTGCAAATACAGTTGCCTGCAGGATAACAGATTTAGCTGATAATGTGCAAAAACAATTGATTCAAATAGCAAAAGACTTTGAAGTATTTTCAATTGCTCTTGATGAGAGTACAGATGTATCAGATACCGCACAGTGTGCAGTGTTCATTAGAGGTGTGGACTGCAATTTGAATATAACTGAAGAATTGCTAGACTTAATGCCACTGAAAGGTACCACAACGGGACGTGACATATTTCAAGGATTGGAAGAGTGCATTGAAAAAGCTGCGCTGCCATGGAACAAACTCGTATCTTTGGCTACGGACGGTGCGCCATCAATGTGCTCCGAAAACATTGGTGTGGTTGGATTATTGAAGACCAAACTGAACAGCCTCAATATACCAGGAATTAGCTTCACCAGTATACATTGTATTTTGCACCAAGAAGCCCTGTGTAGTAAAAGTCTACAAATGAAAGAAGTTATGGATTTAGTTGTTAAAACTGTTAATTTTATACGTGCACGAGGGCTGAATCACAGACAGTTCACTTCTTTTCTAGCAAGTATGGACAGTGAATATGGGGAACTTCTGTATCACACTCAAGTTAGATGGCTGAGTCGTTGAAATGTTTTGAAGCGTTTTTTTGCACTTAAAGAGGAGATTGATTCCTTCATGAAAATGAAAAACAAGGAGGTTCCACAGCTTGCTGATTCCACTTTTATCTGCAACCTTGCTTTTCTAACAGATGTAACTGATCACCTGAATGCACTGAACTTGAAACTTCAGGGTAGAAAACAGGTGATAACACAGATGTATGACAGTATTAAGTCATTCAAAGTCAAGCTTACTTTATGGGGGAAACAGCTGACTGCTGGCAATTTGGTCCATTTCTCAACTCTGAATTCCTTAGGAAAAGTTGAACCCAAATCCTTGAAAGAATATGCAGAGATCATTTCTAACTTACACAAACAGTTTGATGTGCGGTTTAAAGATTTCAAGGCACTTGAACCACATTTTCAACTTTTTTCCACACCATTTGCTGTTGAAATTGACAATGTTGCAGAGGAAATGCAGATGGAGTTAGTGGAGCTTCAGTGTGACACGATTTTGAAGCAGAAGTATACAGATGTTGGAATTCCAGAATTCTACAGGTTTCTTTCACAAGAAAGATTTCCCATGTTATTCTCTGCTTCTGCAAGGATAATGGCAATGTTTGGAAGTACATATATATGTGAACCGTTTTTCTCTTCCATGAAGATTAACAAATCTGTGTTAAGGTCAAGGCTCACTGATGAACATTTGCAAGCAACACTGAGATTGGTTTCGTCTCAGGATATCAAACCTAATATTGATGCTCTGGTTGATGCAAAACGCTGCCAGCTAAGTGGCCAAAAATGAAATGACTGTCAAAATTAGCACTGATGTTTCACATTACAGTTAAAGAAGTTAATAAAGAAGTTAATAAATTGACTTTTAATAGCATACTATATTTTAATACTATACTACTATATTACTCTTCATTTATTTTTCTGCCTACCTCCAGGCGCTTCCTGCCGCCAAACAGCTGTTGGTGGTGCTTAGCACTTTCCAGGAGGGAGTGGGGAGGAGCGCGCTTAGGGGAGGAGGTGGAGAAGAGACAGGGCAGGGGTGGGGCCTCATGGAAGGGGTGGATTGGGGGTG
>ML126525.1:1172-15374 GCA_003846335.1 Cuora mccordi
ATCTATCTATCTATCTATCTATCTATCTATCTATCTATCTATCTATCTATCTATTTTTGTTGCATTCTCTGGACTCTTTCCAATTTTTCCACATCCTTCTTGTAGTGTGGGACCCAAAACTGGACACAGGACTCCAGATGAGGCCTCACCAATGTCGAATAGAGGGGAATGATCATGTCCCTCGATCTGGTAGCAATGCTCCTACTTATACAGCCCAAAATGCCGTTAGCCTTCTTGGCAACAAGGGCACACTGCTGACTCATATCCAGCTTCTGGTCCACTGTGACCCCTAGTGTACGGGGAGATTTTGGCAAATCAGTAAAGTGCCTGAAACCACTATGGCTTATTGCTAAAATCAGCGTAGTCAGCAGGCTGTAAAGTGGCCATATAGCTTGATCAAGGCAGTTGGGGGGCCGGGGTTGTGTGCCACAGAAAGGGCAGCTTGATGCTACATCTTTCCTGATAAGAGTTGTGTTGAAGTTGCTGATACATGCATTTTAGAAGACCAGGATGTGCTCCTGGAATGTCTATTGGGGCCTCAAGTCTGCAGACCCTGGAAAAACCCACACCTGGCTAATCAATAATCAGAAGGAACCTATTGCTTGACCATTGACACTGCTAACTTAACAAGGATCCCTTAACGGACATGTCATTCTACTACTAATATATAAATAAGGGGGGAAAGTTTGAGGTAGTTGCACTCATTTGGACTCTCCCTCTGGATATATCTTGTGGTCCCCACCGGCAGACGGAAGATTTGGCCACTGGAAACCTGCCGCTGTGTCACTCGAGAGCCACACTCAACTTATCAAGGGTTGGGGGTGTTTTACTAACCTGTTGCAGATGTGTGTAAGTGCTTGAGACTAAGTAAAGTTTAGCTTTAATTGAAAGCACACTTGTGTGGTCTGTTTGTGCCAGCCATCTATCGGTCGGATGACTCTATATCCCCTGATGTATTTCCTGACACCTCCTCACACAGAGTAAAAGTTACCAAGAGCTTTCCGTTGAAAGAACACCGGGTAACAGTAGGTCCTTTTCTGCAGAACTGCTGCCTAGCCACTCAGTCCCTAGACTGCAGCAGTGAATGGGATTTTTCCATGCTAAGTGCAGGACTCTGTGCTTGTCCTTGTTTAACCTCATCAGATTTCTTTTGGCCCAATTCTCTATTTTTTCTTGGCCCCTCTGTATCCTATTCCTACCTTCCAGCATATCAATCACTCCTCCTAGTTTAGTGTAATCTGCAAACTTGCTGAGGGTTGAATCCACACCATTCCTGCTGCCTTGTAGAGGCTACATTAACAACATTAACAACGTGTTAACCCCTGAGGGCTCAGCCGAGTGCTAGTTCATCATTTAGCAAAAGGGTTCTCAAACTGGGGGTCGGGACATGAGGTTATTACGGGGGGGTGAGGAGGGTCATGAACTGTCATTCTCTACCCCAAGCCCTGCTTTGCCTCCAGCATTTATAATGGTGTTAAATATATAAAAAAGTATTTTAACTTATATGGTGGGGGATAACACTCAGAGGCTTGCTATGTGAAAGGGATCACCTGAACAAAAGCTGAGAACCACTGATTTAGCAGCAAGGCATTCTCTGGGAAATATCCCTCCCTCTTCCACTCTCTAACTTCACCACCTCAGCCAAGCTTCACAATCATCATAGCTGTGAACAGTATTACATTGTTTCTTTAAAACGTATACTGTGTGTATATATATATGTAGTTTTTTGTCTGGTGAAAAAAATTTCCCTGGAACCTAACCCCCGCTATTTACATTATTTCTTATGGAGAAATTGGATTCGCTTAACATTGTTTCGCTTAAAGTCACATTTTTCAAGAACAGAACTACAACTTTAAGTGAGGAGTTACTGTATCCACTTTAGACTCACAAAGGAGTAACAGCAATAACATTGATGCCAGAATCCTAGGAGAAGAAAGTTTTTCACACCCTTTGGCTTTCATCAGTTCAGGATCACATCATTTGTCCTGTACAGGATGGCACTGACTTTTCAGAGACTAATGGATGGGATATTACAATTGCATGGACAGTATGCAGCCTGTATGCTGATATAATCTATTAAAAATAGGTTTTGGTCCCATGGCAGCATTGTCAGACATAGTTGGCAGTACATTACACAGTTTCAGTACTCAGGTTCCCTTAATAATCAGCCCTTATTATCGGCCAATCATTCTCCACTCCTGGGGTAGGCTCTCAAGCTGAAGTTCTCCAGGGTCTATTTTCTGCTCTTCCCGCTGGTCACAGAGCCGAGGGAATTGTCCGGGAGTCCTGGGCAACTGGAGAGTCCACAGGGACTGTTCATTTGAATCATAAAGGTCGCTGTCTGGCACGCCGAGTGTCAGGCATGTGAGGTTCGTATACTGACTAGCACCCTCCGTTGAACAGGATTTTGGTAAGTTTCCTTGTTTCTGCATTAAAATTAGAGTTAAGGGGTCAGGAAAAGTTCCAAGATCAAGTCACGGACCATCTGGGCAGGAATTAACCTGCACAGTGACTTGAAATGTTTAGTAGTGTCAGAAATATGAATGGATTTATCTGGTAAAATTGGAACTACAAAAGTATTGGAAATAGTTTTGACAAATATTTGTTTTTAAGGACAGTCCTAGTGCCTTAGCGTGTCCTTCTATCTGTCACTGTAGTTTCCTTTTTTTCCCTTTCTTTTTAGTTCATGTGGATTCTTCTCTCATTAGCTCAAGATTTCCAATTCAGTAACTTCACTACCCTATTGGGACTGCAGACAAAGCCTCTGCAGTGGGTTTCTGTGTTACCGGAGGGTTCACAACAAGGATGGGCTACACACTGGCCAGATTCTGCTCTAACTTTAAGATTGACACTGGCCTTCTGTAGAACAAAATAGGAACCTAACATCAACCTGGGGGGCTCTTTCAGCACCCTAACAAAATAGCGCTCTCTGGAGAAGGAATCAAAGCTGTGATTTTCATAGCTGGGAGCCGAAAGTTAATCACTAACTGTGGCAAACTTGATTTCATTGTGATCAAAGGCAAAACTCCCAACACGTCCAGGAGTTCTCCCTAAATCCATCTGTAGGGAATTAAGAAAGTGGCCTGACTTAGACGGGTGAGCTTATTTGGACCAAAGAAGAACTGCCAGCAGAGTTCCTGTAATCTCAAACTCTGAGGCATATAGGTTCAAATCAGTCAGGATAACAATTTTATTAGGAGGGAGATGAGTCTGATCTATCTGTGTCCCCGCATCTCTGGTTCGAGAAGCCCCAAAAGGCAGTAAAAATGAAAGCATGTTTCTGCTTTAGAGGAAACGCGGTGGTGTTAGAAATCTACCCTTGGGGACATCCAGGAGAGTGGGGACATGCAGTATCCAGATCACAGTGGCTCTGAGTCCTGAAACCAGGTGAAATCAGGAATGAACATCCTGTCTAATGCACAGACCAAACAGGCATCACAAGTCCTCCTAGCTTGGTCGGGGGAGGGAGGAGAGGGGTGTCTCAGACTGTAACATAACGTAGAGCACATTGTGCCAGACGGTGTCTGACACCATCCCCCATCTCGACCATCCCTCCTCCCGTGAACAGCCCCACTACAGCCTCGTGGTAACATCAGCAATTGCCAACACAGAAAAGCAGCCTCAGGAAGGGGTATCTGGGTTTCTAGCAGGCAGCAATATGTTAAAGGTTTGTGTCATTTTGAGGAAGAGTTACTCACACTGGCTCCATTTAGTTTCCAGGGCCTCTCTCCCTCCCACTGGGTCTGTTCATTTCTCCTTCCCTGAACAGTCTGAGCAGCTGCTGGGGTTCCCTTCACTCCTGGAAGGGCAGTTCAGGCTGATCTCTGCCTTTTCCCAGGTGCAGGCAGACACTAAGTTTAACCTAGTCTGAGGAGATGTTTCTATGTGGTGCCTCTGTGGGGTCTTGCTCCTGTTTCTGGTTTTGGGTGAGGGGCAGCTCTGTGTGCCAGGGCTGGAAGTTGTGAGCGGTTGGAGACCGACATGGACAAGTAGCCAGCACTGGGGATTACGGAGGAAGGAAGCGGGGTGCAGATGGGCAGGTGGGCAGTGCTGAGGGTAGTGGAGGCAAGCAGGGTGTGTGACAGAGAATCGGGAAGAACTGAGGGTTGTGGGGACAGGCAGCGGGAATACAGAACAGACAAGCGGAGCTGGGTGTGTTGGGGACAGGCAGCGGGATGTACATGCCAGGTGGGCAGCGTTGCTGAAATTAAATTTCTCTTTGTAATTGTTGGTGCAAGGCCAGTGCTGGGAACGTTCCGGGCCCTGAGTGCATTTGTGCTGGTCTCAGGGTCTCCTGGACCTGGCAAGCCACAGAGCCGCAGCCTGGGTGTCACAATGTTTATTCAGCTTTATTTCCAACTCTTGTTGTTGTTGTGTAACTTCAGGCATGTCACGGTAGAAAGAACCATTGACCTTTGTGTGACACTGCAGCCCCCTGTGTCTCATAGTGATATTATTATGATGTGATTAAAGCGTATTTATCACGCATTTCATGTAAGATGTGTCTTGTAAGTTTAATTGGAAAAGTTATGATGTTCTGAATATGATTATCCTATCTGTAGGCATGTATTGTTTGTGTACCTGAAGTCATGAATGTTGGCTACGTATCTGTTTGTCAATTGTAGTCACACCTGGGTAACACCCACTAGACAAGATGTCTTCAGTCTAGGGAGCTGGTTGGGAAGGGCCTGTTCAGGGAAATGCGCCAGTAGGGAAGACAAGAGGCCTTAGGAAGGTTTCTGGGACTGCTCCAGACGGCCTGTAAGTAATGGTTGCTGTGACTCCACAAGGGCATGTGACCAGGCCACGTAGTTCTGCACTGCATTCTGGGGAGTTGGTTCCCAGAGCAGTTTGTGGGAAGGGTACAGAGCTTTGAAAGAAAGGGTTCCCGCTCTGTGCTAAAGCTAAAATCAGGGAGTGACACCATCGCTGGCTCTTCACTCTCCACACAAGAGGACGGGAAACACCTGAGGAAATAAGCCTGATTGAGGGGAAGTGCTGGACCCGGGCAAAGGGATGTCTAACCTGTGTGTGGAAACCTGAGAAACCCCAGGTGTAATTGATAAACTCGTTTGGTGTTTTAATCTAAACCCAGGATGCCGTTAAGTGAAGTGCCTCAGGGGGGAGAGGGGAATCTCAGCTTGGATACAAAAGTGAGCACTGTGCTCCCCACACTGAGGGAGAGGCAAACCAGGAATGAAATTCATACTGGTTGGAGTTTGGACCAGGTCAGGCTGGTACAGCGCTGGAGTCCTGGGCTAGGGAACTGGGGGTTATTTTGGCTGTAACTATTGTAATGCTGGTTCACGGAGAGGCTGGCCAGAGGGCCTGCATGTCACTGCAGCTGGGTGTGCTGCTGGAGGTGCAGGACTGGGAGTGGGTCTTTAGCGGGTCACAACAGCACATTGAGAGAGGGAGCTCAGGCTGATGGGTCAGAGGGTTGGGAAGGGCCTGAGGGAACAGGCCCTTCCCAACCAGCTCCCTAGACTGAAGACATCTTGTCTAGTGGGTGTTACCCAGGTGTGACTACAATTGACAAACAGATACGGGGGGGAGGGATAGCTCAGTGGTTTGAGCATTGGCCTGCTAAACCCAGGGTTGTGAGTTCAATCCTTGAGGGGGCCACTTAGGGATCTGGGGCAAAAATTGGTCCTGCTAGTGAAGGCAGGGGGCTGGACTTGATAACCTTTCAAGGTCCCTTCCAGTTCTAGGAGATTGGTATATCTCCAATTATTACCTTTATTACCTTTAGAGGGCTCGGTGGAACCCCAGCTCCAGGTGGCACCCGGGATAAACCCATCACAGTTTGCTCCTCACCTTTTTCATTCTCCCATTATACTCTGATCCCCCTCTCCATACTCTCCTTCCACATCCCAAGCTTCCCTGATTCGCTACTGTCTGCTCCATGCTCCCCAGTAATCCATGGATCTGACAATCTCAGAGCTGCCCCACGGTCCAAACAACTCTTCCTCTGCAGGGGGTGTAACGATGCTGGTTTTGGTAGAACCCAACTGAGAGTGCCAATTAAGGACAAATTGCTTAAAGCAGGGCACTTACAGCCCAAGGCTCGGGTTTCTATGCACTCCCAGGAAAACCAAACCAGCGAAACAGAGAAAACTTTGGTTTTACCACACTGGTCAATCACAAGTCACACAAGCAATTCCCTTAGACACTCCAGTTTCCCTGTATCACCCCCAGTGCCACTCGTTATGGGGATGAATGATTATGAAAACCAACACCCCAGTAAAAGAAAAAGGGTTCTCTTGATCCCAAAGGGCCACGCCCCAGACCCAGGTCAATATACAAATCAGATCTTACCCACAAATCACGCTGTTGCCAAGCCTTTAGAATCTAAAATCTAAAGATTTATTCATAAAAGGAAAAATATACAGATAAGAGCTAGAATTTGTTAATTTGAATCAACTACATACAGTGGTGGCAAAGTTCTTGATTCAGGCTTGTAGCAGTGATAGTATAAACTGGAGGTACAAATCAAGTCTCTGGAGTACATCCACAGCAGGGATCGGTCATCAGTGCTTTGTTTAGAGCTTCCATTCATAGCAAAGTCCCTGCAGAGATACGAAGCAGGATTGAAGGCAAGATGGAGTTGAGGCATCAGCCTTTTATAATCTCTTGCCAAAAGATTAGGCACATTGTTCATTTTTACAGTTCTTGGTAATAGCAACACATTAGATACAAAAATTACCATTAGCAATAACAACAAATTAATCGCAAGTGTCCATTTACAATCATTTTTGCTATGCCACACCTTTGGCTCAATACCATTGGGTTTTGGGCATTTTAGGGTTAACTTGTGGCTTCCCCTTGCAAAAGGAAGTTCTCTCTTTCCTTCTTGTCCTGAAGGATCAAACCCTGATTTCTATTGCTTAAGAGAATTCACTGGCTGATTGGGTGGGCTCTCTTTGCTAACAGCTATTGGCTAGTCTTTCTTCTCCCTGCCAGCCAGGTAATTTGCATGAACACAGACAGAAGCCAGTTCACCAGTTTTCAGATTCTTAACTGCTACCAAGTCCAAGGCTGGACTTTGTCTTAAGGAGATGCCATTCATTTTCACTAACAAGGTAGATTCAAAGTGTTGTGGTCCTTCCCTCACCAACTTTTGCTTCCACATGGAATCAGATGTTAAGTCCACTGAGAGACTACAAATTATATGCAAAGTGTCTAGAGGTGAGAGTATACCTGTCCTCCCCTGCATTCTCAAGAGATTAACTACCCAGCTGTTATGCTCTGCAGACGCAGGTAGCCAGTCTTCCCGCTGAACCTTAGACACAGGCTGTTCACTCAAAGAATCAGCATGGAGACATTCCTCATTCAACAACTTTGTCTCCCCAGCAAGCTGTCCAAGCACAGCCACTTGGTTATAGGGCTGTTCAACTTTTTTAACAGCTTTTACTTCATCTGAGATCTTTTCAAAGATATCCACACTGGATCGTTCAAAAGGAAAGTCAGTGGATCCTTTCACCACAGAAAATTTCTGGCTGTTAAGAACCAAAACTTCCTTCGTTATATCACTTTCAGACCCTTCACCTACAGCAAACACACAAGTTCAGAAATCTTTTCCTTCTTGATACAAGTTAACAAACTGTGAGTAGATAACACAATTAAATCACCTTTATGCTCTCCAAGTGCCCTGGCTAGGGTATCACCCTGATTAGACAGAGCTGCTACACCCTTTCCCAATAACACAATAGCAATAGGCTAGAATTGTCTGGGCTCTGGGATTTTGCTGACACTAACTGCATGCAACCTAGTTACAGTGCCATTCTCCCCAGCAGACACAAACTTAGGACCATTCCCTTCCTGGGCTTGAGTTGAATCCAGAACCAACTCTGAGACAGCAGCACTGTTCTCAACCATCACAGGCTGGAAGGCAGCCGGAGACACATTCTCTTTTACGAGACACACAGCTTGGGATCTCATTTCCCTTGTCCCAGCACACAGGGTGCTCACAGACAACTGCTTGGAGATTGGGGTATCTCTCTCCATAGGCAAGTCATTACCCCCAACAGACACAGGTACATTTCCTTAGGGACACTCATCTTCCATTATCCTTCCCTTCCCAAACTGCTGATTAGACAAAGCCATCAGCTCACAAGGCTGCCTAGGCTCCTCCAAACTTTCCTTACCAGGCACATGGCCACTCCCAAGAGATAAACTGCTGCTCTTCTCACTACACTGAGCTACTTCCAGCAAATCACAGTTACCCTTCTCTGGTTCACTTTTAGAAGCTGGACTAGCCAACAATATTTCACCATTCAAAAATCCACCCTTTCTTTCCTCAGCTAGGGCTTTAACCTGACCAGCCACTTCAATCTGCTCCTGAGAAATATTTTCCTAATCAATGAGCTCTTTCTGCTCTTTATCTAATTCCAGATTTACTTCTGAGACATTAGAAAGACATTCAGAAACTTCATTTATAGACAAACAGCTCTTTTCCTTAGGCATTTGGAGACCCCCCCTCCCGCTCCAAGGAAATCATTGCCCATAACAGACACAGGTTTAAAATGATTCCTGTCCTGTGACTGGCTACCTGGACTGAACAAAGCTTTAATGTGTTCCCCAATCAAAAGATCCTTCGGCAATAACTTCCTTACACCAGCTATAACTTCATGCTTAGCACCATTCCAGTCAAGGTGGATTCTGGCTAAAGGCACAGGCACAGTAAACTCATCGAGGACTACAACATTCACACTGATTTGCTAAGTGATCTTCCTCTTTGACAAGAGCTGCTTTAACAAGAGTGATGTTAGAAGCTATTATTTGCCTGAAACATATTTTACCATTAACTTTTACACTCTCTATGAATTTTTCATTACCACTCCCATACATAGCATGGTCACAATTTATCGAGTTACTTTCTACTGAACTCACAGTAACAGCATTTACATAAAAGGTGGCAGTGTTGGGGTACATTTGGTTACACCTAGAGAACTGCTCCGAGTTATACAACATGCCAACATTGTTAGAAACTGGACTTTCAAGAGGATACAATTTCAGCTGTTCTTCCCTTGGTTTTTTCACTTGGAGCTGAAGTCTGGCCGTCTCCTGTTCCATCTTGCAAGTCTCCTGTGACATCTGTTGAGCTCTTTCGTCTCTTTTAGCAGCTTCTTTTTCCAATTTACCAATCCTTTCCTTTATTTTTTTCTCCAGATAGGCTGTCATAAATATAAAGGGAAGGGTAACAGAGAGAGGTACAGAATCATTTTACCTGTAAGGGGTTAATCAGTTCAATTAACCTAGTTGGCACCTGACTAGAAGGACAAACAGGAAAAAAGGATCATTTCAAATATGGGGGTAGGTTTTGTTTGTGCTCTTTGTTAGTTCCCTCTGGGACAGACAGAGAGAGACCAGGCAGGGAAACCAGCTCCTAAAAAGACCCGAAATGATACATCTACAATTACAGGAATTGTAAGTCATAACAAGGAAATGCACTAGATTATCTTTGTTTTAGCTTGTGAATTTTCCCTGTGCTAGCAGGGAGGTTTATTCCTGTTTTTGTAACTTTGCAGGAAGGAGCCTAGAGGGGAATCCTCTGTGTTTTACATATTTTATTACCCTGTAAAGTTACCTTCCATCCTGATTTTTCACATGTGATTCTTTTACTTTTTTCTGTATAATAAACTTCTTCTTTTAAGAACCTGATTGATTTTTAGTGTCCTAAAAACCAAAGTGCTTGGTCCGTGCTCACTTTGTTAACCTATTGGTTAGTATATTATTCTCAAGCCTCCCCAGGAAAAGGGGTGAAGGGATTTGGGGGAATATTTTGGGGAAATAGGGACTCCAAGTGGTCGTTCTCCTGAATCTTTGTCTAAATCACTTGGTGGTGGCAGTAATACCATCCAAGGACAAGGAAAGGATTTGTGCCATGTGGTCTTTGCTTTCTTTGTCCTAAGGACAGTACATGGCATAGAAAAACCTTAGATTTCTGTCCATAGGCAGGTCCCTGCATACTTTTCTGAGTCACAAGGAATGTCTGCCTTCTTTCAATGGGTTAATTGTATAGCTGATGGTCCTTAATGGGCAATAATCAAGCAGGCTAGGCAGAGCTGACACCAACTTGTCTAGGTTGTCACCCAGAAGCATAGCATAATTTTGAAATACGGACAGCATAAAGCCAATATTGATAACTTCAAATACAAAAATGATACACACCTATAGACAGCATAATCATAACCAGCAAACCATAATCTTCCCATAGACACCTCACATAAGAACCTTTGTACAGTATTTCCTGCAAATATATAACAGTGGTTGCAACATAAATCGATACCGCTAGAGATTATGTCAAAAAAGTCACAGGGGTGAGGTGTCTCCTGTCACACCTGCTCCGTTGGCTGTGGGGTAATCAGTGAATGTGTCTCACCGGAAAGATATATCACACATGAGTGGCAAATGCCGAGGCAGGCACCTGTACGGCTTCTCTTGTTACATCCATAGACATCATGTGACAGCCACAGGTGCTAGAGAAGAAGGTGTAAGAAACCAAGCAGTAGACTGATGGAGGGTGGGGAGTTACATGACCGCGATGATGCTGTCACCCTAATGCCTAACAGCTAGAGATTGGCTCGTGCCCTGAAACACATGGGGGTACAGACTTTCCAAAATATTTATTGATCTGTAAGAATTATAATTGGATAGTCTCACTATCAATGTCAATGTCCAAATTCTTCCTGATTCTCATGGTATCAACTACTTATCTGCCAGTCCGTATTTTAGAGTTTGAATTTGTCACATTTTAGTGTAATTGGATGCCCTCTTCATCTTGCGTTGTAAGAGAGGGGGAACACATCCTTGATGTAATCTGTACCAGTCAGTATTTTTCAGACTTTTCTCATGTCCCCACTAATTCATGTCCTTTGTAAGGAAACAATCCCAGTGTTTTCAAACTCTCTCTGTATGAGAGCTTCCCAGGGCCCTTAGACATTCTCCTTGCCCTTGCCTCAATGCCTCTAGCTCTGCAATATCCTGTGTGACAAGGGTGCCCAACACTACACAGAGCAGTCCAGAGGAGCATGTAATATTGACTTGACTGATCTCATGGCATTGTATTTTCTGCACAATTTCCCACCCCACTTGTCATAAACAGACAGTTAAGGGTTAATTCCTCTTTTACCTGTAAAGGGTTAAGAAGTTCACAATACTGACACCTGACCAGAAGGACCAACAAAGGAACAAGATACTTTCAAAGTTGGGAGGGGGGAAAAGTCTTGTGTCTGTTCTATGTGTGCTTTTGCCAGAGTCAGAGATGCAGAAAACAACCATCTAACCCTTGTTTAAATTAGTGATAAGATAAGAATGTGGTAGATTTCTTTATTTTTCTCTTTGTCATTTCTTTTGTAAACATAGAGGGAGAATCAAATTGGGTTTTTGTGTAACTTTAAGGTTTTGCCCAGAGGGAAATTGTCTGTATTTTGAAATCTGTTGTCTGTGAAATCATCTTGCTTTCTAATCTCACAGAGGTATTTCTTTCACCCTCTTTCTTTAATTAAAAGTCTTCTTTTAAGAACCTGATTGATTTTTCCTTGTTCTAAAATCCAAGGATTTTGGATCTGGGCTCACCAGAAATTGGTGGGGGGAATTTTCTTGAGTCTACCCAGGAAAAAGGGTATAGAGACTTGGGAGGAAGGAACTTAGTCAAATCCTGCCAGGAAAGGGGCGATAAGGACTGGGGAAAATTGGGGGAAGGCAGAGTTCCCAAATGGCTCTCCCTCAACTGTTTGTTTAAAACATTCGGTGGTGGCAGCGACTGTCTCCCTAAAGTTCAGAGTGGGGGGGACACCTTGACACCACTCTTCTTGCAACCCAGTGTTTTGCTTAGTTTCTGTCCGCGCTTGCACTGTGGTTAGGGTTTCCCACAGCTGTGTACTATAATGCACAGATCCCTGTCCTGGGCTCATACATTTAACTTAGAATCTTGTTAAGTGTTTGAGGAATTGAAACTTTTCCCTCCAGTTGGTATAGACATTGCAGTTAATGATATCAAAATTCATCTGCCAGCATGCTCCCTATTCACGCGATTTGGTTAGCTCCTGCTAAGGAATTTTCTGGAGTTGACTATGGCCAAAATAATATGGTGCAATTGGTAAATCTTGAAACCTCACTGGTTAACCCCCTTTCTAGATTGTTAATCAGTATAAAATAGTTACCATACTATTTGTTATAAACTGCGTAACCCCCCCCCCCCACACTGTGCTTCTCTCCCTTCACAGGAACCTGGAACATTTCTCCGCCTGATCAACGCATTGGCCATCTCATGGCAGATTTCAACTTCACCCCCTATGACTCTTCAATATTCATCCTGACCGGCATCCCTGGCCTGGAAGCTGACCACATCTGGATTTCCATCCCTTTCTCTACAGTCTACTTTATGGCCCTGTTGGCAAATTTCACAGTTCTGTTTGTTGTAGGCAAAGAGAAATCCCTGCACAAGCCGATGTATCTGTTGCTCTGCATGCTGGCGCTCACAGACATCACCACATCTACCTCCTTCGTGCCAAAGGCACTGTGTATATTTTGGTTCAATTTGAAAAGCATTACTGTGAAGGGCTGCCTCACCTAGATGTTCTTCTTTCACGCACTTTCTAATGTGCACTCAGCAGTCCTCGTGACAATGGCCTTTGATCGCTACGTTGCCATATGTAAACCTCTGAGATACGCCACCATCCTCACCAACGCACGAATAGCTAAGCTAGTGCTGGTGGGTTTGATAAGAGCTGTTCTCTTCCTTCTGCCCCTGCCTCTGCTCCTGAGCAGGCAGCCATTCTGTGCCAACCGCATTATCCCCCACACGTACTGTGACCATAATGCTGTGGCAAAGATGTCGTGTGGGGACATCACAGTCAGCAGAGTGTATGGCTTGGTGATAGCATTTATACTCTCTGGGTTAGATGTGACACTCATTGGCCTGTCCTATGGTCTGATCATCAGGGCTGTCCTCAGAATCTCCTCCAAGAAAGCCAACCACAAAGCCCTCAACACCTGCTCAGCCCACATCTGTGTGATACTGATGGCTTATCCTCTTGGACTGTTCTCCAGTCTGACACACAGGTTTGGTCAGGGCATCCCTCAGCATGTTCTCGTCATCTTGGCGAACATCACTTACCTCATTCCCCCTATGCTCAACCCTATCATTTATGGGGTCAAAACCAAAGAGCTTCGTGACAAAGTGGTCAAATACATCTGCAGAATTCACTCTCCTCATGCTACTGACTTTAAATGCACCTGACAAGAGAGGGTTTTGGAACTGCACTATGTTACCCTTTATTTGAGGGCTGTTTACCCCAGAATGTGATCAAGCTAATTATAACCATATGATGTGCGCTGGCCACAATGAATTAATAAAATAGAAAACCACACAGTTAAGAGTTGATTAGAAAGCAGGCTTTAGATGCAAGGTCAAAATCTAGCAGGCAGTTTCTGGCAATTGCAATGGGAGAAGTGGACAAACAAGTAAATTAGTGAGAATGAGAGAAGATAAATGGATGAAAACCTTGAGTCTAGACACCTCTGATGTTGGAAGTTTTTGAAAGTTAGTAGAAGTGATGATCCAGTAGGGGTCACTATAACCTCATTTTTTGTGGAAGTTATAAAAGATTATCTTATATATTGCACTTCGCAGACGTCCTCTGAAGCAATCTTGAGAGACCTTTTTTCCTGACACCCTTTATCCCCAGAAGTTGACCAACTGGCCACTCAGTTCCTTTCCAGACATTAGGTAAATATTTGGGATGTTCTAGACATATTGCTTCTGTCTGTGTGTGCTTCAGTCTAATACACTGCAATGTTAGGCAAGAGCATTCTGACTTGCATTTAATCCTTGATCAGAGAGAATTTCTGTGTTCCCATTGATTAATTGCTGCCTGGAATAAAATAGTTATATTGCCACTGCTGGAAGTTCTGAAAACTCTGGGTTACAGACTGCTGTGTTAAACTAAACCATCACCTTGGAGTCAAATAACTCACCACTTTGTGTACTCAATTTTGGAGTGGCTTTCAGTTGGAAATTTAAAAATACACACTAACAATTCTCGTTGGCAAAGACATCAAAAGTAGGTGTCGAGATTTCATCTTGGAATTTGTGAAATACGTGAAACAAAGATTGCCATGAAGTGTCCAGGTGATTAAATTGCTTGCAGTACTGTTGTGTATTTGGTTGTCATGGTTTCTGTTGCTATGGCAACT
>ML126527.1:0-19415 GCA_003846335.1 Cuora mccordi
TCGGTAGACAGATACTGGGCTAGATGGACCTTTGGTCTGACCCGGTATGGCCTTTCTTATATTCTTATGTTCTTATGACACAATAATAGAGTGAAAGACCAGCAAATTCTAAGTTGGGCATTCTGAGGAATGCCACTGCATGAATATATAAGCAGACTCCTTAAGCCCCTTCCCACAGATTGACCTGGGACGCGCTCGGTTTGCAAGGAGGCTACATTCCTCTGGGATATGCAGCGAAGGTCTTGAAGATGACTGATGGGATGAATGGCTCCCAAGATACTGTAGCAAAAGGATTGTTGATCCAATAATGTGTGTGAGGCTGAGGTCTGACAAAGAGAAAGTGCAGGTGACACTTGCTGAACAAGGAAAGTGAGAGGGACATTTTCTGAGGGTCACATACTGCGCATATGATGGGTAGCAGGAAAAAAAATTCTTTCATTTTCCATTGCTCTGTACTTCAGTTTGCTTTTCTCCCGTGGTACAGACCAGATTGCAGTCTTTTCAGGACAGGGATGCATGTCTCATATAAAATATAAAATTAGAATGCAGAGAGCTCTAGTTCTATAAATATATTGCTGTAAACCTTTATACCCCAAAGCCACAGCCTGGCACCCCCATATTCACCACCGTTGTGTAATTGCAACAAATTGTGTACTAACTATGTCATGCAAGGTTTCTACGGGAAAGTTGTGGTTTGCTGAATATGATTATCCTGTTTGTGTGCAGGTATCACTTTTGTATCTGAAGTTATCAGCACTGACACTGTGCCTGTATTTCAAATGTGTTTGTTCCTGTGGTAGCTCCCACAAGGCAGCTTGCATCCAGTCTACCCAGCACATTGGGAATGGACTAGTCAAGTTGATGGCACATCGATGAACACAGTGGGCCATGGAAGAAGCTTATCCCCATCTGATGGACTTTCCTGTGGACGTTCTAGCCTGAATATGAGGTCCCTGCTATGATTCGTGAAAGCACACAAGGGCATGTGACCAGTTTGTGAGATGCTGGACTCCATCTTTTGCCTGTACTTTTCCACTAACCATGCTGGAGGCTTTGTTTAGGACGATGAAATTGAAAAGGCTTTGACTGGGGAGATGGTTGCAGAAAACCCAGCCCATGTATGGAACAATGGAGAACTGTTGGCATCAGCAGGGTGAGAGTGTTTGATTCAAAACCTGTCTCATTAATAGCACATACTGCCAGGACAGATTCCAGTGTTTTTCTAAGTAGACATAGAAAATCCGTCTGTTTTTGGCTAGAGTGCACATAGAAACAGAGAGTTTGGAAGCTCTATGGTGAAGGTAGTAAACAATTATACTATTTATGTGCTAATTGGCAATGATTTCTTCTGTGTAGCTCAGGATGTTAAGGGGACCCCAGAAGGAAAGGTAAATAATCCTAGGAACTGCTGAAGGAATGGGGGAGTCTTCTCAATTGCTATGCAGCAGAGCAAAACTGCATCCTTCCAGGGCCTGGGGGTGGGGACAGGGGTGAGGCCAGCTCCTGCCCTGCAGCTGAAGGCTTTGTCTCCTCAGAGAAGGAGGAGTGTGTATTGCCTGACCTTCCTGTTGGGTTTGGACTCACCACCGCTGGAACCTCCCGCTGGTCGCTCCGGGAATTAGCTCTGTTCAGCTGTGGAGCACCCTCTGCAGGTGGTGTGTTGCCCGTTGTCTGCTGTGATGTTTGGGACCCGCATTGCTCCCCACTCGGCGGCATCCTTTTAAGGACACTGTGCTCCGGGAGTGCCCACGACTCCATTCTCACCCTCTTCTGGGGGTATATGAGCAGTCCTAGGCCACACTTGCCTTCGTGGCCACCTGCTACCCCAAAGTCTAGTCCCTTGCCTCAGGGACAAGGTGCAGTCCATTGGCCATGCTTCCTCATGGCAAAGTGTGGTGTCAGAGGGGGTGGAGGGGGCCCAGGCCTGCCCGCTACTCTGGGTGCAAATCAGGGATTGGGTAATTATTTTAGCAGGATCCAGAAGCTGTTGCATTCAAGATGAGGGAACATTTCCCATGGGAGGACATGCTTCCATGCTGATGATGCTCATTAAAAAAAGCATTAATTAAATTTGTGACTGAACTCCATGGGGGAGAATTGTATGTCTCCTATTCTGTTTTACCCACATTCTGCCATATATTTCATGTGTCAGAGGGGTAGCCATGTGAGTCTGTGTCCACAAAATTAATGAAGAGTCTGGTGGCACCTTAAAGACCAACAGATTTATTTGGACATATGCTTTCGTGGGAAAAGAGCCCCCTTCGTCAGATGTGTGGAGTGAAAATTACAGATACAGGCATAAATATACTGGCACATGAAAAGAATCTCCTTTCCCTTATTACAAGTGGAGAAGCAGTGCTGACAAGGCCAATTCAGTCAGGGTGGATGTGGCCCACTCCCAATAATTGATGAGGGAGTGTCAATACCAAGAGAGGGAAAGTTGCTTCTGTAGTGAGCCAGCCACTGCCAGTCCCTATTTAAGCCCAAATTAATGGTGTTAAGTTTGCAAATGAATTTTGGTTCTGCAGTTTCTCTTTAGAGTCTGTTTTTGAAGCTTTTTTGTTGGAGGATGGCTACTTTTAAATCTGTTACTGAGTGTCCAGGGAGATTGAAGTGTTCTCCTACTGTTTTTTTTTTTATTTTACTATCCCTGATGTCTGATTTGTGTCCATTTATTCTTTCACATAGAGACTGTCCATTTTGGCCAATGTACATGGCAGAGGGCATTGGTGGCACATGATGACATATATCACATTAATAAATGTGCAGGTGAATGAGCCCCTGATGGTGTGACTGGGTCCTATGATGGTGTCGCTAGAGCAGATATAGGGACAGTCTGCAGCTTCGGTATTGTGTCCATGAGCAGCTCTAACCAGCCTTCCGATCTGAACAGCCACCTCCACCTTGTACAATCCCACTTCCGCACATCCTGTGACAGGCCCTGGTAGCACATCTCTGATGAACCTGTGCTAGCTGGGAGCTGGAGAGGGACCTAGAGAAGATGTAGAGGCAGAGAGATCATAGAATCATAGATTATTGGTGTTGGAAGGGACCTCAGGAGATCATCTAGTCCAACCCCCTGCTGAAAGCAGGACCAATCCCAAAATCCTTAAATGGCCTCCTAAAGGATTGAACTCATAACCCTGGGCGTAGCAGGCCAATGCTCAAACCACTGAGCTATCCCTTCCCCCTCAATGATGGTGGGTGCGCGGGTGGACAGGCCTAGCTCAGAATGGATCACTGAGATCTGTGCATAACTTTGGGGATCCCTGGATTCTGGGTTCCCGTTTTAATTCCTCGGGGAGAAGGGAAAGGGCCTGCCCTTTTGGAATGATCTAAGGGAAATCCATAGGGAGTCTTATGGAATCTCCTTTCCATTCTTATTCTTATTACTATATTTAATTTCAGCAAGATCACAGCTTTGACAGCATCATCGTTACCACTCAGCTGGTCCGAGGCAGGTATGTGACTAATCAGAACCGTACGAACAGTGGTGACAAGCCCCGATTCCAGGGCTGGTGCTGCAGTCCAGTTGGGTAGCATCACCTCTCTTCCCTTGTGAATTGGTCTCCTGCAGTTTGCCATTGGCTGTGACGGGGGTTAAAGCTGATGCACACTAAGTTAGGCAGCTGACATTCCCTAATGCCCAAGTGGCCCCCAAGGGAATGTGCAGGCATGCTTCATAAAGACAGTTGCCTTCCTATCTGAAAAGATACTGTCTGCTGCCCAGCCAATCTCTCTGATGACTCCTTGTCGTTTAGGGTGAAGATCTCTCATGTCAGCGGCTCCCTGTCTAGCGGGAATACGGTAGCTTGGCAAGTTTCACTATCTTTAAAATGTGAAGTGAAGGAGAAAGGCTGCAAGCTGATTTCATTTGCAGATGTTCTCTGCAGCGGCGGAGGACACAGCTGGGCTGCCAGGGTGACTCAGTGACAGGGGCTGGAGAGAAGGGAGAGCTAGATACATTGGGAACCCCTCCCCTACATCTGCCCATGCTGCATGGTGGGTTATTCAGGTTACACAGAAATCTGAGATTTGAACCGACCTCAACATGTTAAAACCCTGATGCCCCAAGTCAGGCTGTCTCAAGCGATCCCTTTTCTTCCAGTGCCCTGTGATCTCGGTCTGATTCTGCCAGGGGCTGAGCAAGAGGAGACCCCATGGAATATCAGTGACTAGTTCCCAGGTCACCTCGGGATTATTTGTCTCTGGAACTGTATTTTCAATTATTTTATTCTCTGACTTGATTGTGGATGCAGGAATTCAGAGCTGCGTTGCTCTGTGGTACTAGGTCCGATAAGGCTTGTTTCTGTTTTCTGATTGGCTGAGGGCTCTAGAATGTCAGCCCTGTAGAGTTACAGAGCTACCGCCATCTCTGCCCCATCCCTGGTTTTGAAATCCTGCGGTCCTCCCACCCTCAGACTGGGCCCCGGGCTACCGCACATTGCAGGTCAACTATGCTTACTGGGCAGGTCCCAATGGGTTTGGCACCTGTGGCTCTTCCCTCTAGGAATCTGTGACTGGTGGTGAGATGAGTGACCAGCCAGCCTTCTTGAACCAAAATACTGTTTAATCTGAAGAGTAGGAAGAAAGTGTAACATGGGAGAATAGGAGGGTTTTCAAAGAACTGTCCGTATATGTCTCTGATCCCAAGCCCTGAAACTCTGATGGGGATCCAAGCAGGCCGAGGGCCTTCAGACTTCCCCAGCGGTGTCTGTGCCTGTCAGTCTGAAGAGCTTCTCAGCAATAGCTACCCCACCTCTGGACAAACTCCCAGTCCTGGCAAAACAAGCTGTGTAACAAGGCGGGAGCTGTGTAACTCCGATGTTGTCTCTCAGCTTCCCTGACGTGCTAGCGGAGAAATGGCTTTTCTTGAGCTGTTACTTCCTGACACCTTTGTTTTACAGCAGCCTCTTATTAAACTAAGAGCAGCGGTACTGGTTTAACCTGATATAGCCATGACATAAACATCCCAATTCTTAACACAATATAGCTGTACAGAAAACATACCCAGAACTGTGTATAACATACACATTCATTATGGCAGCTCAGCTCCATGCCTGTCCCAATGCCGTTCCCGGGTGGTATGGATTTCATGAATACAGGACACAGACAGTCAGGGTGAGAAAGAGTAGTAGACTACTTTCATGTGTGAAATGAAGTTGCATTTCTATGAATTCTCATGTACTAGAGAGTGAGAGCTCAGGGACTCAATATTATCTACACTGATCCCAATGTCTGTTACCACTCCGGATACAGGCTGCAGACTGATAGAACATAACCTGAGGAGAACCAGTCACCTATTAGCCCAGGGAGAGAGGAGCTACAAGACTTTTGTTTTCTGACAAGTGACTGAATGAGGGCTGAGATGTACAATCTGTTCAGGTTCTGAAGAAATCCAGATGACAGACACTACATTTGTAGACCCATTCTAACTTGGGAAATAATCTCGGAGAGAAGATCAGAGGGGAAAGGTTGGGTTGGCACGTGTCTGATAAAGTACAGACGTGTAAATGTTATGCCAAAACTTTTCATTGTAAAACAAATTTTATAAATCAAACTGTCATGACATGCATGTATATTGAAAGCCAGCAGCAGAGTTGTTGGAATCTCTACAGGAAGGAGCAGTGGTAACTTTACTGCTTAATGGCTTTTGCTTTCGAAAAGATTTCAGAAGTACTCCACATACTCTTTGCAAAGGGTTTATGCTATGAAATCGTTTTCAGTTAATAGTTTCATGATGCTGTCTCCTGGTGACTGACCAGAAGCTGTATCTAACACTTACATTCAGGGTCATGCACACAATCCCTGTGCAATACCTGTGCAAGACTTTCCAAAAAGTCCTGTGAGAACAGAACCGCTGGTCTGTGCTTCAGCAGAGAGAAGAGCTGAGGCATAGGAAAGGGGAATGTAATAGTGGTTGTCTGTAACCTACCCCCATAACTTCTTACACTGGTATGACTGAAGTAACTTCCACACTCAACTAGATTTTAGTGAAAACCTAGTGTTTGCACTATTCACCCATGAGTGAAGTGAACATCCTTCCTCAAAGCTGAAGTAACTGTCTGCATTTGCTTGTAACTTACCAGGTATATACAGACACTTGCATAGGGAAAGGATGTAGGTCCCGTGAGGAGGTAGAATAGCCTGCAGGATGATTAACCTCTCTAGATTATGTCAATGCTGACCAGGCAAAGCCCTTCAGATTCTCTTGGAGGGATTCTTGGGGGTCACAGTGTATCACTGGGAGCATTTGGCAAGGGAAAGTTAATACAGCTCTGTTCTAATCGAATTTGCACATGGAAATATGGAGTTGCGCCATGGATGTCAATGTTACTGAATTCAGAACCTGGACCTGAGAATGTATCCAATGTACTGGAAAGAGGCAGTGAGATCATTTGGACTCTCAGGAGTGGACAAAGTAAAAAAAATGTTTATAATGAGACAATGAAACATGTTCATAAATAGCTTCTATACAGGACAAATAAGTAGAATGACCATTTTCACCAGGCACTTGCCATGTGTTTACACACATGTCATGTTACATTGGGGCACACTCAGACATGGGGGGAAGAAACTCTGTGTGTGGTAAAGTCACAATTGTAAAATCACACAGTGCTCAAGTTGGCTGTGGAACTCCCAGCCACACTATATCAATGGTGCCAAAAACTTAGCAAGATTCGAAGAGGAATGAAATGTTCATATGGCTAAGCAGAAAACATAATGAGGGTTTTTAAAAGAGTCTTGTAAGGGCTCTAAACCTTCCTGATTATACCACAAAATATGTGTCTAGCTAATGGGTGTCAGGGGGAAACATTCCCTGAGAGCAGGTTATCTCCTAGCTGCCTATTGCAGAACTTCTTACACCGTCCTCTGTAGCATCTGGAGCTGGACCCTGGATACTCTGCTATATGGACTACAGGTCTGATCCAGTCTTCTTATAAGTGGTGAAAATCCAAGACAATAGTTTTGCTGATCTTCCTTCAGCTCCTGGGATTCTCTAGACTTGCACTAAGATCAGAAAGGTGTCTAGTTAAATATCATCTGGTCTCCTGTTCTTTTTCTTTTCAGGAAGGAAAGTTCAAAACTCCCCGGAACAGCCTAGTACATTATGCCAGCTGTCAATTACACCAAATTAAACTCTGCAGTGTTCCTTCTCACCGGGATACCTGGCCAGGAAGAGGCATATCTCTGGATCTCTGTCCCCTTCTGCTTAATGTATGTTATTTCAATAGTAGGAAATTCAGTCATTCTATTCATTATAAAAACAGATCCGAGCCTCCATGAGCCCATGTACATTTTCCTTTCAATGTTGGCCATCACAGACCTTGGCTTATCCATAGCCACCATGCCGACGATACTGGGCATATACTTGTTTAACTCTAGGGAGATCAGCCTGGATGCCTGTTTTGCCCAGGTCTTCTTCATCCACTCGCTTTCATTAACTGAATCCTCCATGCTGTTGCTCATGGCCTTTGACCGTTTTGTTGCGATCTGTTACCCACTGAGATATGCTTCCATATTAACTCCGCCGAGAATAGCTAAAATGGGACTGGTGTTTGTGCTAAGAGGGGTGGTCCTAGTATTCCCAGTCCCCTTTCTCCTGAAACGGTTCCGATACTGTCGAGCCAACGTCCTCTCCCACTCCTACTGCCTGCACCAGGAAATCATGAAGATGGCTTGTTCGGACATCACAGTCAACAGCATCTATGGCTTGTCAGTTAAACTCTTAACGGTGGGGTTGGATTCGTTGCTCATCTTCCTCTCTTATGTGATGATCATCAAAACAGTACTGAGCATCGGGTCCCCCATGGAGTGCCTCAGGGCCCTGAACACCTGCGTCTCCCACCTCTGCGCCGTCCTGCTCTTCTTCACACCAGAAATTGGCTTGTCTGTGATACACAGATTCGGGAATAGCTCTTCTCACTTGCTTCAGATTCTCCTGGGCTATGTCTACCTGCTGGTCCCGCCCCTGATGAACCCAATCGTGTACAGCGTGAAAAGCAAACACCTTCGTGCAAGGATAATCAGGGTGTTCAGCAAATAAAGGGTCAGTTCATCACCTGGATCCTGTACGGCTGATATTGGCCATGAGAAACATGGGTCACCTATTCCATCCTGGACACTTACATCTGAGACAATATGAGCTACTGATCTCCACTCTGTAGAGAGTGGTTCGGGTGGGGTCTAAGACCTGGAGGAATGTGTGGTGGCTTGTCCCCAAACACTGTTGAGGAGGGCAGTGCACTGATGGAAGGAAACCAAGCAGGAAGCAGCATTTAAAACTTGAATGAGTTTGTGGAGAGCCAGGGGACAGATGAGATGTTGGCTAATAAAGAGCTGTATCGGAGGCTGCTCCAACCTCATTGTTCTTGGTGATACAGTCAATAAAGAGAAGGGATGTGGATGTTGTTTCCCATTACACCTGGCCTGTAGCTATTCTGTGTCTAGTTTAAAAAAGAAAGGGCCATGAAAAAAGCTGCAGAGCTGTTTTGTGGTCACAGACTTGGCGCTTCCTGAGCGCTCTGGGTGCTGAGTGATCTATGGGGGCTGCATCAGCTCTGGACAGGGGATATTCAAGGGCCACAGAAACCCTGAGCCAAGTGAGTCGTGTCAGAGACATGACTAACATCAGAGCCCCAAGAAAAGCCATTCACACAACCCTCCCCAACAGCTCCCCCATTGATGGCTCTGCACACCACACACCTGCTCAGCCCACTCCCCACCAAGGCAGGGCAGAGCTGTGTGTGTGAGGGAGGGTCTGACACACAGGAGACCTAGCAAGAGACTCAGGCCCAGGTTCCCTCCTCATCCCCTCTGTTTGTGCTGCCCAGCAATGTAAAGGGGTGGAAATGGGCCTCAGCTCCCCAACAAAGGCATGGTTAGCTCCTATCCCAGTCCAGCCCATTCAGTGTAGGGTGACCACCTCTCAAAAGGCAAAAGCCGGACACATGCAAGAGCTCCGTTCCCTCTGTAACCTCCCCCTGCCCCTTGTCATTCCCCTTGAGATCCCATCCCCTGCTCCTCCTCATTACCCAAGGTTCCATCCCCTGTCCAGGCTACAAGCCAAAGTCGAGCCATGATAAAAGTTGCCCGAGAAAAGCTCCCCCCCGTCTCTCCACCCCCCAGCATGTTCAAACCAAGGAAGCTGGTGTGTCTGGGGCTCTCCACTGTGGTTCTCTGGGCAGCGTTTACCAACAGCCCTGCCCTGCCTCACAGTGGTGGCAGGAGGATAAATTCGTTCAAGGATGTTCTGATACCCTAACATCAGGTCTATATCAGGGTCCCACAGAGCAATGCTCCTAACATTTGTCTATAAAGGCCTCTTACCACAGCCTCCCGTGACAGCTGGCTTCCGGGAGGCTCTGTTAGTAGAGCACCTTGGGGTCTGTGGCAGATGTGGGGGTGTTCGGGGGTGACAGTGAGGGGTAGGTAGTGGATTTCTGAGTAGAGTGTTGGAGTGTCACAGGGAGTTTCAGCACAGTCACTGGACTGGTGTTTGCAGCCATTGAAGCTGAATGGGTCTAACTGCCAAACAATGGATCACTGGCCACAAGGGCCTCATCTTAGATGGTCTGGGTGGGAGAAAGGTCTCAGGGCAAAGATCAGCTTCACACCTTGACCCTGTAACACGGACACAGCTGAGCAGTACGGTGACTGGGCCCAGGCTCACACAGGTTTCAGCACAGGCTGCTTCCACAAGAAAGGGGCAAACAGATGGGAAGATGCTCTCAGAGACACAGGAAAAGTAGCCTGAGTCCCAAGAGTTCCTTGGCTTCCTGAAAGAATGTAAGATGGGCCAGTTCTGTTCCTCTATCTCCAGAGCAAAGCCTGTCTAACTTAGCTTAAGCAATACATGAGATGTATGAGTGTAGACGTGTGACAGCTGCCTGTTATTATAAAACTATTTTCTCTAATGCTTTGTGCTGTTTGCTAATAAACCTCATTGTTTTAAGGAGGCTGGGGGTGACTGTGTAGCTCTGGTCACAAGCTCCCGAAGGACAGAGACCGAGGTGTCCAGTCAGTGCTGCTTGGTGATAAGCTTTTGTCGTGGATGGGGTGTTGTTCCCAGCTTGAAGAGTGGGAAAATTGTAAGATTCTCCCCAGGACAGAAAGGACCTGGTTTAGAGGATAAAGAAACCATCTATCCAGTTTTACGTTGAAAATCTCGATTCTTCTTGGCCAGCATCTGTCCTTGTTGAATTCCTGTCAGCATTCAGAGGAGCAACTTGTTCAAGCTGCATCCAAGATAATGATGTGCTCAAGACGATGATTCATAGAGTCAGAGAATGTAAGGTCAGAGTAAGCCATTATATCATCTAGTCCAGACGTTCTCAAGCTAGGTGGTGGGCTTCCCTGGTAGGGGTGCAGAATGTATTCGGTGGGCTGGGGCCATGAGAAACTGTAGGGGAAAAACCTTCCTGTACACAATTTACTCACATTAATGAATAACTAGCCAAGCTGATTCCTGCAGACCGACCCAGTCCTCAGCCGGCGCTGTGCGTTTGTCTCTAGTTGGCACCTTGTATTTCGGCAGATTACTGTTAAGCTTGCACAGCATTATACAAAGTTGTTGACATCTCTACATGAGTCTGTTTACTATGGCACAGTGTGCAAATTTCATTGTAAGCAGGGACCACAATCGCAGTTTTGATTTTGCTCTTATATCAATGGATAATTGGCTCATTTGTGTTACTTAAGAAAGAACCCTCAAGTGAAAAACAATGAAGTTGAAACGGATTCAGCTGAAGCCATGCCACCCCATAAATCAGTATATATATTTGTGTGGCTGGGGGAAGGCATAAACTCTTATAGACACAAAGAAGGGAATATGATCAAATAAGTTAGAGAACAACTGATCTATTATGAATTCCTGTATAGCACAAGCTGCAGAATTTAACCCAATTATCCCCATATTGAGCCCAATGGCGTGTGTTCTATTAATGCATGACCTGGATTCCTCTAAAGGATATCTTCCAGGAAGGCACCAAGTCTTGGTTTAGAGATAGCAGGAGAGTCCAGCACCTCCCTTGGCAGTTTGTTTGACTGGTTAGTCACCCTTGCTGTTAAAAATGTGACCCTCATTTCCAAATTTAATTTGTCTGGCTTCAGTTTCCAGCCATTGCTTCTTGTAAGAAATTACCCTGCTAGATTAAGGAGCCCATTAGAAGCTGGTATTTCATCCCTGTGAAAGTGCTTGTCCACTGTCATCAAATCACCTGTCAAGGTTTCTTCCCCCACTCTGAACTTTAGAGTACAAATGTGGGGACCTGCATGGACACTTCTAAGCTTAATTTACTAGCTTAGATCTGGTACACTGCCACCAGCCAGAAGTCAGTGTTTGGCACACTCCCTGTCCCCCCAAAACTTTCCCTGGGGAACACAGATCGATACCCCTTAGATCTTAACACAAGGAGAAATTAACCATCCCCCCTTTTTTCCCCCCAGACTTTCCCCTTCCTGGGTTGCCTTGAGAGGCTTCACACCGATCCAAACTCCTTGGATCTTAAAACAAAGAGGAATTAACCATCCCCCTCCCTTTTCCCCCTACCAATCCCTGGTGAGTTCAAACCCAATCCCTTTGGGTCTTAAAACAAGGAAAAAATCAATCAGGTTCTTAAAAAGAAAGCTTTTAATTAAAGAAAAAGAAAAGGTAAAAATTATCTCTGTAAAATCAGGATGGGAAATGCTTTACAGGGTATTTAAATTTATACAGCCAGAGAAAACCCCCTCTAGCCTCAGGTTCAAAGGGCTTGGCTACACTTACAAGTTACAGCAAAGAGAGTTAAAAATCCTTCCAGCAAAAGAAACATTTACAGGTTGAGAAAACAAACATAAGACTAACATGCCTTCCTGGCTAGGTACTTACAAATTTGAAACATGAGACTGATTCAGAAAGATTTGGAGAGTCTGGATTGATGTCTGGTCCCTCTCAGTTCTGAGAACGAACAAACCCCCAAACAAAGAACACAAAACAAATCTTCCCTCCACCAAGATCTGAAAGTATCTTGTCCCCTTATTGGTCCTCTGGTCAGGTGTCAGCCAGGTTTACTGAGCTTCTTAATCCTTTACAGGTAAAAGAGAGATTAACCCTTAACTATCTGTTTATGACATCACCTCTCAGTCTTCCCTGCATCTATTCACTGTGTCCCTGTTTATACAGCTGAGGGTAAGTTGGAAACAACGGAGGAGGAGAAAAGACTGGATATATTAGTCAGTCCAAAGATGACTGTGAGCCACCGATGTGATGCAGTTGTGAACAAGGCAGATGAGATCCTAGAATGTGGCAGTGAGACAGGGAAATTTTAATATTCTTATGTCAAGCACTGGTGAGACATTTCTTGAAAAAACGTTAAATTCCAGTAACTCATATTCAAGAACGATGAATTCGGGCTGGAGCAGCTGTGGAGAAGGACTCCTGGGATTGTCATGGCAATGGAGAGACTGGCTTTGGAGGAGAATAAAAGATCTTGGCTGGTTTAGCCTAACACAGTGCAGGCTGAGCGGGAACTGGATTTCACTATAAATACATTGGGGGTGGGGGCATAAACACTAGGGAGGGAGACGAGCTCCTGAAGCTAAAGGACCGTGTTTATACAGGAACAAGTAGGGACAAAGTCGTGAGGAGTAAAGTGAGGCTGGGAAAGAGAAGGTGGTTTCTAACCATCCGAGGAGGGAGGTTCAGGAACAGCCTCCCAAGAGGAGCGGGGAGGGGAAACAAGCCAGCTGGTTTTAAGATGAAGTTTCACAGTTTCATGCACTGGATGATGTGCCAGGGTCGCCTGCCATTGTAGGGAACTGGTCTCATTGACCCAGGAGGTCCCTTTAAATCTTATATCCATATGGATCAGCATTTGCCCTTTTTGCATCACACTGGGTGCTCGTGTGGAGTTCTTAGTCCACTATGCCCCTCTCTGCGCCCTGGCAAATAGATTTATCACTCAGTAGATTCAGAAGAAACCCATAACTCAGTGTTATCATCTGCAGAAATAATTGTTCTTCGGTTCCTGTTTACTTATGTCACATGAATTTAATTCCCTGAGTTTCCGGTCATCTCAGCATGCTGAGCCACCAGCTGCCCCTTCCCCAACTACTAGCCCCAGAGAGGAAGGATGGTTCAGTGGCTGAAGTGCTGGCCTGGGACCCAGAGGAACTGGCTTCATTTCCAGGCTTTTTCATAGTCTTCTGTGACCCTGGGCAACTCATTTATGCCCTCTGTGCCTCAGCAACATGTGTTTTAATGTGGCTCAATGTATAGGTGTATATCTAGAAACAAGGGATGCTGGCCATCCATATTAGATGGGGGACCCGGGGGATCATAGTGGATAATCAGCTGGAGGTGAGGTCCCAGTGCAACAGTATAGCTGAAAAAGCTACTGCAATCTGGTATGTACAACCAGAGCAATCTTGATCAGGAACAGATCAATTTTTATACCTCTGTATTTGTCATTCGTGTCACCACTAGTGGAATATTGGCCCAATTCTGGTTTCTACAGTTCATGTCAGAGAAGAACCTTGAGAATAATTAATGATTAGAAAATGTGCCTTGTAGTGATAGACTCAAGGAGCTTAATCAATTTAGCTTCACAAAGAGAAGATTAAGGGGTGACTTGATCCCAGTCTGTAAATACCTGCATGGGCAACAACGTTTAACAATGGGCTCTTCGATCTGTCAGAGAAAGTTATGAAGTGATCCAGTGGTTGGAAGCTGAAGCTAGACACATTCAGACTTGAACTAAAGTGTAATTCTTTTAACAATGAGGGTAATAAACCATGGGAACAATTTATCAAATAATGTGGTAGATTCTCCAGCAATGACAATTGTTAAATTAAGGCAGGAAGTTGTTATCACAGTGCTCCTCTAGGACTTATTTTAGGGCAGGCCTCTTGCCTGTGCTATGCAGGGGTCAGGGAAGGCAATCACAGTGGTGCCTTCTGGCCTTCAGATCTAGGAACGTTTGACTCTGCACAATGGAGTTAATTGCATGGCCCACCTGCATGGGGTGTTGTTCTGATCAATGTTTTAGAGACTGCGAGGCACTCGGGTGCTACAGTAACTGGAGCCAGAGCTATATGCACTGCAGAGATTTCAGCTTGGTGTCCATCACTAGGATGGTTGGGGGCACTGGGTGGAGAACGTGAACTCTTCCCAAACCCCCTTGGTGATGAAGCCTATCAATAGACAAATTGGAGGATTGGGCCAAAAGAAATCTGATGAGGTTCAATTAGGACAACTGCAGAGTCCTGCACTTAGGATGGAAGAATCCCATGAACTGCTACAGGCTGGGGACTCACTGGCTAAACAGCAGTTCTGCAGAAAAGGACCTGGGAATTACAGTGGATGAGAAGCTGGATATGAGTCAGCAGTGTGCCCTTGTTGCCAAGAAGGCTAACAGCATATTGGGCTGCATTAGTTGAGGCATTGCCAACAGATCGAGGGAAGTGATTATTCCCCTCTATTCAGCACTGGTGGGGCCATATCTGGAGTATTGCATGCAGTTTTGGACCCCCAGTACAGAAGGGATGTGAAGAAATTGAAGAGAGTCAAACGGAGGGCAACAAAAATGATTAGGGGGCTGGGGCACATGACTTATGAGGAGAGGCTGTTCCAAGTGGGCTCATTTAGTCTGCAGAAGTAAAGAGTGAGGGGGGATTTGATAGCAGCCTTCTGCTAACTGAAGGGGGTTCCAGAGAGGATGAAGCTGGGCTGTTCTCAGTGGTGACAGATGACAGAACAAGGATCAATGGTCTCTAGTTGCAGTAGGGGAGGTCTAGGTTGGATATTAGGAAAAACTATTTCCCTAGGATGGAGATGAAGCACTGGAATGTTATCTCGCAAGGTGGTGGAATCTCCATCCATAGAGGTTTTCTAAGGTCCGGCAGGGATGATTTAATTGGGGTTGATCCTGTTGAGTAGGGGATTGGACTAGATGACCTCCTGAGGTTTCTTCCAACTCTCGTCTTCTATGATTCTATGATTAGCACAGAACCTTTTCTCTAGTGAGTTCTTTGCTCCCCCTGCAGCTTGGCAGTAAAGTGGGGGAATGAGGACATGCTTTCAGAGAACAAAGGATCTGGACAGAGTCGCTTGGATGACTAGAGCCCTGCTGAGCTGCTTCTCGGTCTGATCCTCACCCCACCCACTCCATGAGCAAGGAGAGCTGCTCTAGCACTGGAGACAGTCCCTCACACTTTGCATCCAAATTTTCATCATCACCAAGTTTGGGGATATCTCGATCTGGGAGAGGGTGTTGTTTGGGTCCTATAGAGAGCTAGCAGCTGCAATTTCAAGCTGAGCTTGGGTCACACCCCTTACTATTAAGAATGTGCATGGCCTTGCTTTAGAGCATGTGCATGTCTCATGCTTGAACATGAGGAGGAGACTCTCTGAGCTGTGCCTCAGTTACCTAGTGACTCTGTGAGCCAGTTTCTTATATGTCTGGCTGTCTGTAGCCTAATCCTGTTCCTTAGAATGAGGGGCTCTGTAGCCAAGGGCACAGGGAAACAGTGTCACGGAACCACATGGGAATCTCAGCATTCAACATAGTGGTGTGATTATGAGATGTGATTGTGACATTACCAGTTAAGCTGACTGGTGTTTAATTTCCTGGATTGTCCTTATTTCCCTTTTTATAAATGGGCACTATATTTGCCCTTTTCCAGTCTTCTGAAATCTCTCCCATATTCCATGACTAGAGGCTCGGATATCGCCTTGGTCAGCTCCTTGAGTATTCTAGGATCATTTCATCAAGCTCTGGCGATTTGAAGACATCTAACTTGTCTAAATATTTTTTAACTTGTTCTTTCCCTATTTTAGCCTCTGATCCTACCTAATTTTTACTGGCATTCACTACATTTGGCAAACAATCACCACCAGCATTCTTGGTGAAAACTGAAACAAAGAAGTCATTAAGTAGCTCTGTCATTTCCACATTTTCTGTTATTGTTTTCACCCCTCATTCAGTAATGGGCCTATGCTGTCCTTGGTCTTTCTCTTGCATCTAATGTATTTGTAGAATGTTTTCTTGTTACCCTTTATGTCTCTAGCTAGTTTGATCTAGTTTTGTACCTTAGCCTTTCTAATTTTGCCCTTACATACTTGTCTTATTTGTTTATATTCATTCTTTGTAATTTGACCGAGTTTCCACTTTTTATAGGACTCTTCTTTTTATTTTTAGATCAATGAAGATCTCCTGGTTAAGCCAAGATGGTCTCTTCCATACCTCCTATCTTTTCTACACCATAGAGTAGTGTGCTCTTGTGCCCTTAACAATGTTTCTTTGAAAAACTGCTAACAGTCTTCAATTGTATTTCCTCTTAGACTTGCTTCCCATGGGATGTTACCTATCAATACCCTGAGATTTCTAAAGTCTGCCTTCTTGAAATCCATTGTCTTTATTTTGCTGTTCTCCCTCCTACCATTCCTTAGAATCATGAACATGATCACTTTCACTCAAGCTGCCTTCCTCTTTCAAATTGTCAACCAGTTCCTCCCTATTTGTCCAAATCAAATCTAGAACAGCCTCTCCCCCAGTAGCTTTCTCCACCTTCTGGAATAAAAAAATGTCTCCAATGCATTCCAAGAACTTTTTGGATATTCTGTGCCCTGCTGTGTTATTTTCCCAGCAGATGTCTGGGTAGTTGAAATGCCCCATCACCATCAAATCCTGTACTTTGGATGTTTTTGGATGTGCTCATCTCCTTCCTGGTTAGGCGGCCTGTAGTAGACCCCTACAATGATATCATCCTTGGTTTTTACTCCTTTTATCCTTACCCAGAGACTTTGGACAAGTCTGTCTCCTATTTGCATCTCAACCTCAGACCAACTGTATAGATGTTTAATATATAAAGCAACACCTTCTCCCTTTTTTTCCGGCCTCTCCTTCCTGAGCTAGCCATACTCTTATATACCAATATTCCAGTCATGCGTATTATCCCACCAAGTCTTTGTGATGCCAACTATGTCACAGTTGTGTTCATTTACTAGCATTATGAATTCTTCCTGCTTATTCCCCATACTTCTGGCATTAGTATACAGACATTTAAGATACTGATTTTATCCCTCCCAGTTCTGTCTTGACCCTCTTTGATCTCTGCTATTACAGCCCATGCTCCCCATCCCCAATTTCTGACCCTTCTCCCAGGCCTCAATGTTTTTGACTTACCTTTGGGGTTTGGTCACCTGCCCCCTTCTAACCTAGTTTAAAGCCCCCCTCACTAGGTTAGCCAGTCTGTATCAAAATATGCTCTTCCTCTTCCTTGATAGGTGGACCTCATCTCTGCTTAGCAGTCCTTCTTCCTTGAACAGCATCCCATGGTCAAGGAAGCCAAAGCCCTCAGGGTCTCAGGAAGAGGGACTGGTGCATTGCCCTCTCCACATTGAGGGAGGGGCATGCTGGGTTATAAAAAATGGGGATAGAGAATAAGACTGAGAATATATTATTGCCCTTATATAAATTAATGGTACACCCACATCTCAAATACTGCATACATATGTGGTCTCCTCATCTCAAAAAAGATATCCGGGCACTAGAAAAGGTTCAGAAAAGGGCAACTAAAATGATTAGGGGTTTGGAGAGGGTCCCACATGAGGAGAGATTAAAGAGGCAAGGACTCTTCAGCTTGCAAAAGAGGAGACTAAGGGGGGATATGATAGAGGTCTATAAAATCATGAGTGATGTGGAGAAAGTGGATAAGGAAAAGTTATTTACTTACTCCCATAATACAAGAACTAGGGGTCAATTAAATTAAGAGGCAGCAGGTTTAAAACAAATACAAGGAAGTTCTTCACGCAGCGCACAGTCAACTTGTGGAACTCCTTACCTGAGTAGGTTGTGAAGGCTAGGACTATAACTGAGTTTAAAAAAGAACAGGATAAATTCATGGAGGTTATGTCCATTAATGGCTATTAGCCAGGATGGGTAAGGAATGGTGTCCCTAGCCTCTGTTTGTCAGATGGTGGAGATGGATGGTAGGAGAAAGATCACTTGATCATTGCCTGTTAGGTTCACTCCCTCTGGGGCACTTGGCATTGGCCATTGTCAGTAGACAGGATATTGTGCTAGATGGACTTTTGGTCTGACCCAGTACGGCCATTCTTATAAACTTATGCTGGTCAAGCTTCTGATCAGGACAATATGATACAGCTCTGGGTCCTAGGCTGGCAAGAACTTTCTGGTGCCCTGCTATTGCTGGTTCATGAGTGACTAGTGAAAGTATTCATGTAATGGCAGCTGAGTAGATCCCTGTCAGTGTATGGCTGTGTAAGTGGAAGACCTGCATTACAGCTTGTCATGGCCTCACCATGTGATAGGGGGCTGAGATTGGTGTGCCTGAGCTACTGCACTTCCAGCTTGCACACAGGGGAAGTCTGTCAAACCAATACATCACAGAATCATAGATGATCAGAGTTGGAAGGGACCTCAGGAGGTCATGTAGTCCGACCCCCTGCTTAAAGCAGGACCAATCCCCCTGACATAATTTTGCCCCAAGGATGGAACTCACAACCCTGGGTTTAGCAGGCCAATACCCAGTGCCTTCTCAGAGGTCCTGCTAGACCTTGAGTCCGTTTCCCTCTTGTCATGTGCTCAGTTACTGACAGAGAGACCGTGGTTACAGGCAAAGAACTCTGGACTCCTGGGTTCTGTCATGATTCGCTGTGCGACCTTGGCCAAGTCATGTCTCCCTATCCCTCAGTTTACCTATCTGTATAATGGGGATATGTTCCCATTCACAATCCTTAAATGAAACATTACTGAGGAGTACTAGTGGTCTTTGATACCTTGGACAGCTCTGTGTGCCTGCAGAAAGTGCTCATATTTCCCCTTAGTCATCTTTCTCCAGATCATTCTGTCTACTATCTACTCAGCCACTCTGGCATGTACAGGGTATCAGACCCTATGGAGACCTAAGATTAACCCCAGTTTTCTTGCTAATCAACTATAATTTTTTTCAATATACACAAATACACAGAGCAGCCAATTCCTCTCTGACTCAGCACAAAGCCCAAGTGTTCTCATCTCCCTTAGGATGACCCTTTAATAACTGTTTACTGTTTAAGCTGGATAAACAGCACAGAAGCGCAGACAGGCTTGTCTCCAGCCTGTTAACATCCAGATGCCTCTTCTCCCCTAGATGCTGAGTTGACCCCACTGGGATTTCACAGAGCTATAATAGAGCTGGTGCACATCCCAGTGTCAGTTCCCAGTGTTCAGTGTTGCTGCAGATGCTGGAGTGAGAGAGATGTGGGTCACAACTATCTGAGGGGGATTCCCAGGGAAGACACGTCTGTCTCAGAAATCACAGGTACCCATCTCTTACTGAGGAGCTCACTTTCTCGACAAACCCAGCGCAACATGGGCGTGATGGGAGAGAGTGTAAGTCTGGGGTCCTTTCCACTCTGCACAGCCATTAAA
>ML126527.1:34415-58789 GCA_003846335.1 Cuora mccordi
CTCAAGTGATTTCTTCCTAAACTGGCTGCCCCCAAGGATATAACAGCGGTAGCCCTGTAACTCTACAGGGCTGAGATTCTAGAGCCCTCAGCCAATCAGAAAACAGAAACAAGCCTTATCGGACCTGGTACCACAGAGCAACGCAGCTCTGAATTCCTGCATCCACAATCAAGTCAGAGAATAAAATAATTGAAAATACAGTTCCAGACACAAATAATCCCGAGGTGATCTGGGAACTAGTCACTGATATTCCATGGGGTCTCCTCTTGCTCAGCCCCTGGCAGAATCGGACCGAGAGCACAGGGCACTGGAAGAAAAGGGATCGCTTGAGACATCCTGACTTGGGGCATCGGGGTTTTAACATGTTGAGGTCGGTTCAAATCTCAGATTTCGGTGTAACCTGAATAACCCACCATGCTGCATGGGCAGATGTAGGGGAGGGATTCCCAATCTATCTAGCTCTCCCTTCGCTCCAGCCCCTGTCAGGTGTGTCATCCTGGCAGCCCAGTTGTGTCCTCTGCCGCTGCAGAGAACATCTGCAAATAAAAGCAGCTCGCAGCCTTTCTCCTTCACTTCACATTTTAAAGATAGTGAAACCTGCCAACCTACCCTATTCCCGCTAGACAGGGAGCCGCTGACAGGAGAGATCTTCACCCTAAATGACAAGAAGTCATCAGAGAAATTGGCTGGGCAGCAGACAGTATCTCTTCAGATGGGAAGGCAACTGTCTTTATGAAGCATGCCTGCACATTCCCTTGGGGGCCACTTGGCCATTAGGGAATATCAGCTGCCTAACTTAGTGTGCATCAGCTTTAACCCCCGTCACAGCCAATGGGAAACTGCAGGAGACCAATTCACAAGGGAAGAGAGGTGATGCTACCCAACTGGACTGCAGCACCAGCCCTGGAATCGGGGCTTGTCACCACTGTTCGTAAGGTTCTGATTAGTCACATACCTGCCTCGGGCCAGCTGAGTGGTAACGATGATGCTGTCAAAGCTGTGACCTTGCTGAAATTAAATATAGTAATAAGAATAAGAATGGAAAGGAGATTCCATAAGACTCCCTATGGATTTCCCTTGGATCATTCCAAAAGGGCAGGTCCTTTCCCTTCTCCCTGAGGTATGAAAACGGGGACCCAGAATCCAGGGATCGCCAAAGTTATACACAGATCTCAGTGATCCATTCTGAGCTAGGCCTGCCCACCTGCCTGCCTGCCTGCCTGCCATCGGGGGAAGGGATAGCTCAGTGGTTTGAGCATTGGCCTGCTACACCCAGGGTTATGAGTTCAATCCCGGAGGAGGCCATTTGGGGATTGGTCCTGCTTTCAGCAGGCGGTTGGACTAGATGATCTCCTGAGGTCCCTTCCAACCCTGAGATTCTATGATCTCTCTGCCTCTACATCTTCTCTGGGTCCCTCTCCAGCTCCCAGGTAGCATGGGTTCATCAGAGATGTGCTACCAGGGCCTGTCACAGGATGTGCCGAAGTGGGGTTGCACAAGGTGGAGGTGGCTGTTCAGATCAGAAGGCTGGATAGAGCAGCTGATGGACACAATACCCCAGCTGCAGACTGTCCCTATATCTGCTCTAGCGACACCATCATAGGACCCAACCACATCACCCACACCATCAGGGGCTCATTCACTTGCACATCTACTAATGTGATATATGTCATCATGTGCCAGCAATGCCCCCTTTGGCCCCTCTGCCATGTACATTGGCCAAAATGGACAGTCTCTATGTGAAAGAATAGATGGACACAAATCAGCCATCAGGAATAGTAAAATACAAAAACCACTAGGAGAACACTTCAATCTCATTGGACACTCAGTAACAGATTTAAAAGTAGCCATCCTCCAACAAAAAAGCTTCAAAACCAGACTCTAAAGAGAAACTGCGGAACCAAAATTCATTTTCAAACTTAACACCATTAATCTGGCGTTTGAATAGGGACTGGGAATGGCTGGCTCACTACAAAAGCAACTTTCCCTCTCTTGGTATTGACACCCCCTCATCAATTATTGGGAGTGGGTCACATGCACCCTGACTGAATTGGACTTGTCAGCACTGCTTCTCCACTTGTAATAAGGGAAAGGAGATTCTTTTCATGTGCCAGTATATTTATGCCTGTATCTGTAATTTTCACTCCACACATCTGACGAAGGGGGCTCTTTTCCCACGAAAGCATATGTCCAAATAAATCTGTTGGTCTTTAAGGTGCCACCAGACTCTTCATTAATTTTGTGGACACAGACTCACATGGCTACCCCTCTGACACATGAAATATATGGCAGAATGTGGGTAAAACAGAATAGGAGACATACAATTCTCCCCCAAGTTCAGTCACAAATTTAATTAATACTTTTTTTAATGAGCATCATCAGCATGGAAGCATGTCCTCCCTTGGGAAATGTCCCCTCATCTTGAATACAACAGCTTCTGGATTCTGGTAAGTTAATTACCCAGTCCCTGATTTGCACCCGGAGTAGCGGGCAGGCCTGGGCCCCCTCCGCCCCCTCTGATACCACACTTTGCCATGAGCAAGTACGGCCAATGGACTGCACCTTGTCCCTGAGGCAAGAGACTAGACTTTGGGGTAGCAGGTGGCCACGAAGGCAAGTGTGGCCTAGGACTGCTCCTATACCCCCAGAAGAGGGTGAGAATGGAGTCGCGGGCGCTCCCGGAGGGCAGTGTCCTGAAGAGGACGCCGCCGAGTGGGGAGCAAGGCGGGTCCCAAACATCACAGCAGACAACGGGCGACACACCACCTGCAGAGGGTGCTCCACAGCTGAACAGAGCTAATTCCCGGAGCGACCAGCGGGAGGTGCCAGCGGTGGAGAGTCCAAAACCAACAGGAAGGGCAGGCAATACACACTCCTCCCTCTCTGAGGAGACAAAGCCTTCAGCTGCAGGGCAGGAGCTGGTCTCACCCCTGCCCCCACCTCCAGCCCCTGGAAGGATGCAGTTTCACTCTGCTGCATAGCAATTGAGAAGACTCCTCCATTCCTTCAGCAGTTCCTAGGGTTCACCTTTCCTTCTGGTGTCCCCTTAACATCCTGAGCTACATGGAAGAAATCATTGCCAATTAGCATATAAATAGTATCATTGTTTACTACCTCCACCATACAGCTTCCAGATTCTCTGTTTCTATGTGCACTCTAGCCAAAGACAGAAGGATTTTCTATGTCTACTTAGAAAAACACTGGAATCTGTCCTGGCAGTTTACCCTCTTCCTGTACTCCATTTCACCTACCCACACAAATTTCTGCCCCGTATCTTCCCACCCAAGGTATTCCCTGCCATTAATGCTGGCAGCCTTTATGTGCTTCATGCCTTGTGTATAGGCTAAGTTTAGAAACCCGATGTGACAAGTGACAGACGCCAGAGGGGCTTCTGTGCTCAGGGTCACAGCATTCACATAAGGGTACATCTATACTACCCGCCCAGGTCGGCGCGTAACGTTCGACTTCTCGGAGTTCGATATATCACATCTAATCTAGACGCGATATATCGAACTCCGAACGCGCTCCCGTCAACTCCGGAACTCTACCAACGCGAACGGTGGCGGCGGAGTCGATGGGGGAGCCGCGAACTTCGATCCCGCGGCATCTGGATGGGTGAGTAGTTCGAACTAAGGTAGTTCGAGATCAGCTACACTATTCGCGTAGCTGAACTTGCGTACCTTAGTTCGACCCCCCGCCCTTAGTGTAGACCAGGCCTAAGATATCAGCTGTTTCCCCCCAGCACAGGGCATTTATTGCTCGGGTGAGCAGTGCAATTACAATGATAGCACATTCTCGGCTCTTCTGTTTTGAAAGGAGATTTAGGTCAGGGATTATAGGAATGGTTTTGGAGAAGTGAGTGCCCAGACTCCCAGACAACCTCTTTCTTCCCAGGAGTAAAACTTGAACCTTGTGTCCTACCAAGTTTAAACCCCTCTCTGTGTGGATTTTTCACAATAGATGCCTGTGTTTGCTCAAACCATCAGCTAGAGAAGCCATCTCATCCAGAGTTTGTACCTGCTTGGCCTATTATCATTATTTTGCAGCACCTTTACATATGTTTAAGGCATGGCCTGAGCAACAAGGTCAAACATTCCTTCAAAGATTATAACACCTTTATCCCTACCCACTGCCCCATCAAATCTTTCATTTGTTTACATAGTCCACATTACTCATACCAGCACCCTTCTTAAGCTTCCTACATTTTGCTCTATATGCTTAAGGAGTAATCTGAAATTCGGAATACAATAATCTAAAGCATCCTCAATTGGCAATTTATTGAATGTATCCAGAGCTTGTCTAGTCAACTTTGCAACTAAACAGGCCATATTTTGGTCGTCAGGAATCTTATGAATCACACAAAACCTCTCAAAGTTAGTAAAGTATTCAGCAATGTTACCTGCCTTATTATATGCAGGACACAGTGGTTCCCATTTGTTGATTTTTGGAAAGGTGGGAATCAGTGGAGTAGGAGGGCTCTGGTTCTGCTTTTCCATAAAGATCAACTGGTGTTTCTGCTCTCTCTCTTTCACTTCAGTTTTTTGTTGTTTTAGTGCCATAGTCCTAGGGTGACCAGATGTCCTGATTTTATAGGGACAGTCCCAATTTTGGGAACTTTTTCTTATATAGGCTCCTATTACCCACCACTCCCTGTCCCGATTTTTCACACTTGCTGTCTGGTCACCCTACATAGCCCTTCTGCGTTCAGCCTCCTCTCTGGCAGCCTCACTCTACTTTATCTGCAGAATTCTCGTTTTGTTCTTTTTCTACTGCCTGCAATCCAAAGTGCTCCAATTTCACAATTTTTTCACTGTTTTCACTCATCTTCCTTCTTTTCTGCCCCTACTTCCCATTCCTGACATAAGCAAACAGAAAATAACAAACTGGTAACCTCTTAAACTGATCTCCAGCCTCCACACATAAAGTCTAACTTAAAATCTCCATACCAGTGTACAAAGAGCAAATCTCACTCAGAACAAGTTGCACATTTCACCCTGTTTGCCGCGCCACTATGGCAGACGTCCACAGGTTGCAACCTGGAACTGGGGTACCACTAAGCCCTCTGGCATAACGGTCTGGGCCCCCTCTCAGAGTGTGTTAATGTGAAAAGCTGCCAACCCCTCCAAGTGCTGCACTCACACAAATATTGACAGGCAGGGACACACCCAGCTGAGTTATGTGAATGTTTTTGCCAGCCACTCATGAAATAACACTAGAGAGGTTTCAGCCAGTTCCCCCCAGATCCCCAGCCTAGGACTCTAGAGGTATACCGCCTTGTCCTTGTCAGATGCCTGAGAAGTGCAAGTTAATTACCCAGTCCATCCCAGTCCAAATCAGCAGCCGATTTCCTGAGCAGATTTGCCTTTACACTTCAAACAACACATTGTTTTTTGTAAATAATTTACATCATATGTATAAATTACAGAAAGATAGATATTAATTGATTATAAGTAACAAGTGTACAGATCAAAGTAGATTACCATAAAGCAAAATTGCTATCTGTGTGCTATAAATGAGACAGGATTTGAATCAAGCACTGTCTCACCCTGATGATGCCAACCGTTCTCCATTCTTCCATACACGGGCTGGGTTTTCTGCAACCACCTCCCCAGTCAAAGCCTTTTCAGCTTCATCGTTCTAAACAAAGCCTCCAACATGGTTACTGGAAAAGTACAGGCAAAAGATGGAGTCCAGCATCTCACAAACTGCTCACATGCCCTTGCGTGCTTTCATGAATCATAGCAGGGACCATTACTCATATTCAGGCTAGAATATCCACAGGAAAGTCCATCAGATGGGGATAAGCTTCTTCCATGGCCCATTGTGTTCAATGATGTGCCATCAACTTGACTAGTCCATTCCCAATGTGCTGGGTAGACTGGATGCAAGCTGCCTTGTGGGAGCTACCACAGGAACAAACACATTTGAAATGCAGGCACATTGTCAGTGCTGATAACTTCAGATACAAAAGTGATACCTGCCTACAAACAGGAGAATCATATTCAGCAAACCACAACTTTCCCGTAGAAACCTTGCATGACATATTTAGTACACAATTTGTTGCAATTACACAACGGTGGTGAATATGGGGGTGCCAGGCTGTGGCTTTGGGGTACAAAGGTTTACAGCAATATATTTATAGAACTAGAGCTCTCTGTGTTCTAATTTTATATTTTATATGAGACATGCATCCCTGTCCTGAAAAGACTGCAGTCTGGTCTGTACCACAGGAGAAAAGCAAACTGAAGTACAGAGCAATGGAAAATGAAAGAATATTTTTTCCTGCTACCCATCATATGCGCAATACGGGACCCTCTGAAAATGTCCCTCTCACTTTCCTTGTTCAGCAAGTGTCACCTGCGCTTTCTCTTTGTCAGACCTCAGCCTCACACACATTACTGCATCAACAATACTTTTGCCACAGTATCTTGGGAGCCATTCATCCCATCAGTCATCTTCAAGACCTTCGCTGCATATCCCAGAGGAATGTAGCCTCCTTGCAAACCGAGCGCTTCCCAGGTCAATCTGTGGGAAGGGGCTTAAGGGGTCTGGTTATATATTCATGCAGTGGCATTCCTCCGTATGCCCAACTTAGAATTTGCTGGTCTTTCACTCCAGTATTGTGTCCCCAGCCAGAAAGCTACCAAAGCTAACACAGCTGATGGGGTGGTTGCTGGGTTCAATATAACCTCTCCTGATCTTGTGCAGCCCCTTGATATGAAGCAGCTTCTGGAGACCACAAGCATGGAAAACATCAGCCCAGAGTTCCTCAGCTTTCCTCAGCCCCCGCCATATCGCTCCCATCCCTGGGAGGTGAGGTGCCCATTGTTCTATAGATCTGCAGCTACATAGCAAGCTTGCTGCCAGGACATCCCCACAAAGGCTGTGGAAGGGAACAGGACAGCAGTTGCTCCTGTTCAAGTACCTACAGCTTTTGAGCAGCCTCCAGACCTGTCTATGAAGCTGCCCCTTGCCCAGCAATCCGTCCAGACAGGTCCATACTGAGCTGGTTGCAGTTTGCAGCTGCCGGTTGCTTAGGGTAGCCAACTCAATTGGACAGGAAGGACCGGACACTATTGCTGAAAATTCATCCAGTCTGACTGAGTTGGCAACCCTAAGGTTGCTTGATGGCCAGGGACTTTGTTTTACTGTGATTAATAACCAGACTAAGGCACCCGGCTTCTCTTCCAGCCAGATCAGCGCTCAGCAGCAGCGATGTGCAGTGCTACATCTGCAATGGCCACTGAAGTCAAGTTAAAAATAGCCCCTTGGCTGTTTGTAACTAGTTCCTAGGGTGGAATGCACATTAGAAGTGGCAGAGAGAGGGAGGCATGTGTGTGTGTGTGTGAGTGTGAGTGTGTGTGTGTGTGTGTGTGTGTGTTGGGTGAGTTACAAAGGAAAGGGAGAGGTAGATGCAAATGCATGGTGAGAGAGAGAGGGGGAGAGAGAGAGAGAGAGAGAGAGAGAGAGAGTTGGGAAGTGACTGAATTGAACAGGGAGTCCCTGCCTCTGCTGTTCTGGGGAACACTTTCAAAGGGAAAGACAAACCCTCTCCCTGACCCCAAACCAGAACTTCCGGGTTCAGGAAATATTTCCTTCAGGATGGATCAGCCTGGGAACCAGAGCACTCAGGGAAACACTGCACAGATTAACCACATTAGGATGAAGAGAATATCTTTTGGACACATACCCAGCCAGCCCCACTCCCCTTCCACTCAAAGTCCCCTAGCTTCTTTGTAGCAGCTCCAGGTTTCCTGTCACAGCCCCACTCAAGCTCTTGTGGTTAGGCACCCCCAGGTGGTTTGTCTGGGTCCCACACACTGGATCCTTGTGATTTTGTGTTGCATCAGGGTTCAGGTCCTGCCTCTGGCTCTGGGTTTCTAGGCCTGATTTCGGGGTGAAGTTCTCATTCTAGTGCCTCCCTCTTGGATGCCTACCTTCATGCCTCCAGCTTCCATCCCGGACACACCACAAGATCCATTGTCTACAACCAAGCACTGAGGTACAACCGTATCTGCTCTAACCCCGTAGACAGAGACCAACACCTAGAAAATCTCCACCAAGCATTCTCAAAACTACAGTACCCACACGAGGAAATAAGGAAACAGATCAACAGAGCCAGACATGTACCCAGAAGCCTCCTACTGCAAGACAAACCCAAGAAAGAAACCAATAGGACTCCACTGGCCATCACATACAGTCTCCAGCTAAAGCCCCTCCAACACATCATCAGGGATGTACAACCCATCCTGGACAATGATCCCACACTTTCACAGGCCTTGGGTGGCAGGGCAGTCCTTGCCCACAGACAACCTGCCAACCTGAAGCATATTCTCACCAGTAACTGCACACCGCACCATAGTAACTCTAGCTCAGGAACCAATCCATGCAACAAACCTCAATGCCAACTCTGCCCACATATCTACACCAGCAACACCATCACAGGACTTAACCAGATCAGCCACACCGTCACCGGTTAATTCACCTGCACATCCACCAATGTAATATATGCCATCATATGCCAGCAATGCCCTTCTGCTATGTACATCGGCCAAACTGGACAGTCTTTAAGGAAAAGGATAAATGGACACAAATCAGATAGTAGGAATGGCAATATTCAAAAACCTGTAGGAGAACACTTCAACCTCCCTGGCCACACAATAGCAGATCTTAAGGTGGCCATCCTCCAGCAAAAAAACTTTAGGACCATACTTCTAAGAGAAACTGCTGAGTTTCAGTTCATTTGCAAATTTGACACCATCAGTTTAGGATTAAACAAAGACTGTGAATGGCTTGCCAACTACAGAACCAGTTTCTCCTCCCTTGGTTTTCACACCTCAACTGCTAGAACAGGGCCTCATCCTCCCTGATTGATCTAACCTCGTTATCTCTAGCTTGCTTCTTGTTTGCTTATATTTACCTGCCCCTGGAAATTTCCACTCTTGCATCCGACGAAGTGGGTATTCACCCACGAAAGCTCATGCTGCAAAACGTCTGTTAGTCTATAAGGTGCCACAGGATTCTTTGCTGCTTTTAAGGGTTAATGCCTGTTTTACCTGTAAAGTGTTAAGAAGTTCACCTAGCCTAGCTAACACCTGACCAGCTGAGCCAAATGGGGGAACAAGATGTTTAAAAAGGAAGGAGGGAAGTTTTCTTTTGTTGAGAGTTTCAGTTTCAGCCGGAGTGGAAAAGATCAAGGAACCAGCCTCTTATCAGAGTAGTAAGTTTTAGAAAGGAATAAATAGGTTTATGTTTATTTTCTTTGTAACTTGTCCTGGTATCATTAAGGGAATGATCAAAATTGGGTATTTGGGTATTTTTGTGTAACTAATTTGTGCCCAGGGGAACATCCTCTGTGTTTTGAATCTGTTGTCTGTGAGAGTAGCTGGTATGCTAATCTCTCCCAGAGGGTTTTCTTTTACCTTTCTTTTCTTTAATTAAAAGCCTTTTTCTTAATGCGTGATTGATTTTTCCTTGTTTTTAGATCCAAGGGGATTGGATCTGGATTCACAAGGAATTGGTGGGGGAAAGGAGAGGGGATGGTTAAATTCTCCCTGTGTTAAGATCCAAGGGGTTGGATCGGTGTTCACCAGGAACTTGGTGAAAAAGTCTCTCAAGGTTACCCTGGGAGGGGAAGGTTTTGGAGTGAAAGGGGGAGTTGCAGACGGAGGGATCTGGATGGTGGCAGCGATACCAGATCTAAGCTGGTAATTAAGCTTAGAAGTGTCCATGCAGGTCCCCACATCTGTACCCTAAAGTTCCGAGTGGGGAAGGAACCTTGACAAGCCTTATGTTGGATTTGGTAAGAGCCATCTAGAGTGTCTAGGGGCCACGTCCTGCAGTTCATGGCTTCTTCTCCAGCTGGAGTCTGTCTCTCTGCTGCAGCCAGAGCCCTGCAACCAAAGAGTCCCCTCTGCTGCCCTTGTGCCTCTGGCCTGCCCCGGCTTCTCCTGGCTCATCCACTCTCTGTGTTTTTAAAGGGCTAGACCTACACCACATCTCTTTTTTCATTCTTCCGAGGCGGTTCCATTCCTTCCATGCTCACCCTACTGCTGAGACGCTGGAGTAAACTGGCTTTGTCTGGAATGCAGTTACTCCTTTCTTCTGTGTGGGCGAGATCTTGTTAGGGCTGATAGTCTTTAATGACCAACCTATTTATACACAGATGCTCCCAGCTTTTGCCTTTGAGGCAGGAAGTTTGTTTATGAACAGGGGCAGGATGATTAGGATAACAAAGGGCTAGTCATTAAATTAAATTAAATTAAGGCTTGGTAGATGGTCCTGAAAGCAATGCCCGGCACTCCAACTAAAAGATAGGAAAGGCGGGTAAGAATACCAGGTGAGAATGGAAAATGGTGGGCTCTACTGGAACCAGTGCTGTTCAACATACTTATCAATGAAAAGAACAGGAGTCCTTGTGGCACCTTAGAGACTAACAAATTTATTTGAGCTTAAGCTTTCATGGGCTACAGCCCACTTCATCGGATGCATAGAATGGAACATATAAGAAGAGTATATATATATATAGAGAGAGACGATGTCATACCAGCTCTAAGAGGCTAATTATTAAGATGACCTGTTATCAGCAGGGAAAAAAAAAAAACTTTTGTAGTGATCATCAAGATGGGCAGTTACAGACAGTTGAGAAGAGGTGTAAGGATAATTATCATAAGGAAAAAGATTCAAGTAGTGCAATGACTCAGCCATTCCCAGTCTCTATTCAAGCCAGAGTTAATGGTATCTAATTTGCAAACCAATTCAAGCTCAGCAGTTTCTCGTTGGAGTCTGTTTTTGAAGTCTTTCTGTGGCAAAGGTGACAATCTGTTTCTTCTGTTGCAAAATTGCCACCTTTGGCATCTTGTCTATATGTATATATATACTCTTCTTATATGTTCCATTCTATATATCTGATGAAGTGGGCTGTAGCCCACGAAAGCTTATGCTCAAATAAATTTGTTAGTTTCTAAGGTGCCACAAGTACTCCTGTTCTTTTTACGGATATAGAGTAACACGGCTGCTACTCTGAAACCTGATACTTATCAATGATCTTGAGAAAGGGATAAAGAGTGAGGTGGCAAAATTAGCATATGATATAAACTAAATCAAGATTGTTGAATCCAAAGCAGATTGTGAAGTGGTACAAAGGGATCTCACAAAACTGGGTAATGGGGCAACACAATGACAGATGAAATTCAGTGTTGATGAATGCAAAATAATGCACACAGCAAAATATAATTCCCACTATACAGACAAAATAATAGGGTCTAAATTAGAAAGAAAAAATATCTTGGAGTCCTTGTGGATAGTTCTCTGAAAAGAAGAGTGGCAATCAGAAAAGTGTACAGAATATTGGGAATTGTTAGGAAAGGGATAGATAATGAGACAGAAAATATCATATTGCCTCTATAAATCTTGATACATCTGTGCTGATTAGGCCTCAACTGGAGTATTATGTCCAGTTCTCGGCACCACATTTTAGGAAAGATATGGACAAATTGAGGAGTCCAGAGAAGACCAAAAAGGATGGTTAGGGGTCAGGAAAACTTGACCTATGAGGGAAGATTGAAAGAACTGGGTTTGTTTAGATTGAAAAAGAAAAGACTGAGGGGGAACATGACAGCAGTTTTCAAACTTAAAAGGTTGTTACAAGAAGAAGGGAGACACATTGTTCTTCTTAACCTCTGATAGGAGAAGAAGCAATGGACTTCAATTGCAGCCATGGAGGTTTAGGTTGGACATTAGGAAAAAGTTCCTAACTATCAGGTTGGTTAGGCACTGGAATAAATTGCCTAGGGAGATTGTGGAATCTCCATCATTGGAGATTTTTAAGATCAGGTTGGACAAAAACCTGTCAGGGACGTTCTAGCTGGTGCTGGGTCCTGCCATGAGTGCAGGGGACTGGACTTGATGACCTTTCGAGGCCCCTTCCAGTTCTATGATTCTATTATCTACATGCTAAATACTACGCACAGATCTGGTCAAACAATCTCAAAAATATATATATATTGGAAGTGGCAAAGGTACAGAGAAAGGCAACAGAAATGATTAGGGGTATAGAATGCCTTCCGTATGAGGAAAGATTAAGAAGACTGGGACTTTTCAGCTTCGGAAAGGGATGACTACGGAGGGATATGATAGCGGTTCTATAAAATCATGACAGCTGTGGAGAAATTGAATAAGGAAGTGTTACTTGTTCCTTCTGATAACACAAAAACTAGGGGGCACCCAATGAAATTAATAGGCAGCAGATATAAAACAAACAAAAGCAATGATTTCTTCACAGATTCCAATAAGAACTAGATAAGTTCATGGACAATAGATCCATCAATTTTTATTGGCCTGGATAGGCAGGGATCCAACACCACGTTCTGCATATCCATAGCATCTGCTTTCCACAACCTGGGAGTGGGTGAAAGGGGTGAATCACTTGATGATTGTTCATTCCCTCTGAAGCACGTGGTATTGGCCACTGTCAGAAAACACCATTTGTCTTACCCAGTATGTTCATTCTGATGCTGGCTGCAATGCATTAGAACCATCTTCCCTCCCAGAGCTGAAATACAACTTGAGGGGTGGGGGGCTGACAGGGTCTCTTTCTCCACAGAGTTAGTAACAAAATAAGTATATGCATTAAAATTTTAAACCTAAGCAGTGTCCCTTAAGTGACTGGCCACAAGATGTCATAATATGTTAGTACTAGAGCTAAGTGGGTCTTATATTTATTTATTTTTCTTTTTATTTATATAGGAATTAGATACAGTGCTCCTGTCAGCTATCTGCTAAGTTATCTGCCAACAATATTAGAGTTTGAAGTGCCTAAGTAGCCCCTTGAATCATGGTTAAAGTTGTCAGCCCTACAAAATCTGAATTGGCGCCCTTGCAGCAGGGGAGTGGGAGACATGGAGATGATCCAGTGAGTGACAGGGGAACGGGAGGAGCAAGTGACAGGGTGTCATAGGTTTATTCCCCACTTTGAACTTTAGCGTCCACAAGATGGGGACCTGCATGGACTCCTCTAAACTTAAATCCTAGTTTAGATCTGGTAAAGCTGCCACCAGCTAGAAATTCTAGTGTCTAGCACACTCCCTGTTCCCCCAAACTTTCCCTGGGGAACACAGATCCCAACTTCCTTGGATCTTAACACAAATGGAAATAATCCATTCCCCCCACCTCCTTCCCCCTCCCCTAGTCGTTGGGAGAGATCACCTTGATTCAAACTCCTTGAATCAAAACAAAGAGGGATTCTGTTTCCCCCCTCCCTCCTCCTCTTCCCCTGAGATTCCAAACAAGGGAAGAAACCAATCAGATTCTAAAAAGAAAAGATTTTATTAAAGGAAAAAATAAGAAAGTACACCATCTCTGTAACACCAGGATGAAAAATATACAGGGTCTAGCTTATAAACTTGGAGAGACTTCCCCCCCCCTCCTTTCTCAGAATAATCAAAGTAACAGCAAATAGAAATAAAGATATTTCTCCAGCAAACACACAATTGCAAATGTAGAAATTAATTATAAGACTAAATGCCTTTCTAATACTCACTATACTGAATAGAAGGAAATACTTCAGGGAACTTGGAGAGCCTGGAAATACGTCTGGCCCCTCTTAGATCCAAAGAGAGAACAAAAACCCCAAGAAAGACCACAGACAAAGACTTCCCTCCACAGAGATTTGAAATTATCTTGTACCCTGATTGGTCCTTTGATCAGGTGTCCGTCAGGTTACTGAGCTTGTTAACCCTTTACAGGTAAAAGAGACCTTAACTCTTAACTATCTGTTTATGACACAGGGGCATGGCCATTGGGGGGGAAGAGGCAGAGCAGGAGCAGGGCCTTGGTGGAAGAGGTGGGGCAAGGGGCGTTGCCTTGGGGGTCAAGTTACCAGCCATTTGAAAGCTGTCAGTTCAGTGTGCTGTACACAGACCAGTTCCCCAGTTTGTCTTGCCAAGACAGCACAGTAAGGTCAAGAGAGTGTTTAATGTCCCTCTGACCGTCCAGTATGTGATCCAGGGAGCAGGGCTCAGCACCATGTCACAAGCTAGCTCTGTGCAGAGCTCGGGCTGAGAGCCAGAGCACCAGGAGAAAATATTAGGTCCCTTTATGAGTAAAATGCCGGAGTAGCCTGTCCCGGATCCGTTTGGTCCTCATCCCGAAAATGATGGGATTTAGCATGGGGGGCACCAGGAGGCACACATTAGCAAAGAGAACATGGAAATGCAGGGCCACATGGCCAAACCGATACGTGAGGACAGAGAAGAGACCTGGGATGTAAAAGGCTAAAATGGCACAGAGGTGGGAGCCACAGGTCCCAAAAGTCTTGAGCCGGGCGTCCTTTGTGGGGAGGCTGAAGATGGCCCTGAGGATCTGGGTATAGGACACAGCTATAAAAAACATATCTAGACAGATGACCAAGTTTGCCATAGTGAGGCCATAGTAACTATTGATGCGGATGTCAGCACAGGCCAGATTCACCACAGCTATGTGCTCGCAGCATGTGTGGGGGATGATGTTGGTTCTGCAATATGGCCACTGCCTTGCTAGCAAGGGACAGGGCAGTGCGATCATGCTGCCACGCAACGTCACAGCCAGGCCAATCTTGGCCACCACAGGGTTTCTCAGGGTGGTGGAATGTCTCAGGGGATCGCATATAGCCACATAACGATCAAAAGCCATGGCCACAAAGATCCCAGACTCCATTGCAAAGAAGCAATGAATGAAGAACATCTGAGCGAGACAGGCACTGAAATCGATCTCCCTGGAATTGAACCAGAAGATGCTCAGCATTTTGGGAATCGTGCATGTGCACAGCACGAGGTCGGTGACGGCCAGCATGCAGAGGAAATAGTACATGGGGCCATGGAGGCTCGGCTCCGTCTTCACGATGAACAGGATGATGAAGTTCCCCAAAACGGCTATGATGTACATGGTGCAGAAGGGGATGGAGATCCATACCTGGGCCGCTTCCAGCCCAGGAATGCCCAGAAGGATGAAGGTGGAGGGGTTTGTGAAGTCGGTTGTGTTGGAATCTGACATGGAGTATGGGGATAAGGTATCCAACTCTCCGGCAGATCAATGTCTCCTGCATGTACCATATATTCCCCTGCCTTCCTGTAGGTGCCCAGGAACTATGGTGAAGGTCTCAGTACAAATGCCTGGATGGAGAGACAATGTTAATATGAGACACTACATGCACAACTGGAAGATATTCTCATGGATGAAACAGATTGCTCATTCTTCACACACAAAACATGCCATTTTCATTATTGAGATAAATGAATTATGAAAAATTTGACCCTGCTAATATCAATTCCATTTTTATGGCTCTACATCAGGGGCGGCTCTAGGTATTTTGCTGCCCCAAGCACAGCAGGCAGGTTTCCCCAGTCCCGCGGATTCGGTGGCATGCCTGCAGGAGGTCCGCCAAAGCTGTGGGACCAGCGGATCCTCTGCAGGCATGCTGCCGAAGGCAACCTGCCTGCCGCCCTTGCGGCGACCGGCAGAGTGCCCCCCGTGGCTTGCTGCCCCAGACATATGCTTGGCATGCTGGTGCCTGGAGCCACCCCTGCTCTGCATGCATCAATAATTCTTCCATGTTGTGTTGAGGGAAACCTAAAAAGGCACCTGCAGGAAATACAAGTGTGGATTCCAGTTATCCATCATTGTTCCTCAATGCAATGAAATCCAGGCTAGAGAGTTCATGCTGCAGGGACTTCTCCATGCACCCGGTTGCTCAAAATCTGAGAGTGGAAAATACCCAACCCTTTGCCAAGACAGGTGCTGGGGCAAATATCCCAATTAGAACACATCCAAGGGAAAATACCTGGGCCTCACTGTTAGCAGCTCCATGAAAATACCTGCTCATTCGCAGTAGTGGCCAAAACAAAGATAATGTTCGGATGGCCAAGGAATGGGATGGAGAATAACCTGCTCTGGATAAACTTTCAGTTTTGGTCACACAAAGACATAGCAGATAGAAAGGGGAAATCAGAGGCAGGGTCTGTGAATGTGGGATGCTGCCCTATGTGGACAGACTGAAAAGTCGGTGACTGTTTATTTTAGAGAAGAAACAAGGAAGAGGACATTTGATAGAGGAGAACAAAATAAAGAATAGAACCGATTACATGCAAATGGACAAACAAGAAGAGTTCCCAAACAGTATCCTCTAAAGACTCTTAGTGCTTGGAAAGGACAAGTTTTCCAAAGCTGAGGCAAATTATCAACAAAATGGATTGGGAGAAAAAATTTAGACAAAAAAAATAGGAATGAAAATTGGGATTTCTTTAAGAAGAAATTATTACCTAGCTACAAAGCCAAGATTCCACAGTCAAGAAAGCAGAGAACTTTGAACAAAAACCTGGTTCAATGGCAAAATACAGACAACAATTAAGGTGTGTGTGTGGGGGGGGGGGGAAGCAACATGTAATAAAAAGAAAGGAAACTTGTTAATTTTGCAGAATATAATAATAGTAGATATACCAACCTCCTAGAACTGGAAGGGACCTTGAAATGTCATTGAGTCCACCCCCCTGCCTTCACTAGCAGGACCAAGTACTGATTTTTGCCCCAGATCCATAAGTGGCCCCCTCAAGGATTGCACTCACAACCCTGGGTTGAGCAGGTCAATGTTCAAACCACTGAGCTATCCCTCCTGCAGAAAAGACATATCTGTTTCACCTGAGGTGAAGAAATACTTTCCAGTGCATAGCCGTCAAGGAGGATTTTAAACAGCATCTACAGTGCTACATTAGAACTAGAAATATGAGTCACAAACTCCCAGATCAACCAGACAGCTCATTCGGAATGGGATGTAGGCAATCAGGCAGCAGCAGAGACAAAGAAAAATGTCAAATAGAGGCCAGTTCTGTGTTAAATGTAAACTACAGCAAAATAAAGGGACAGTTTATTAAAAATATTTGACAAGGTGAGAAAAAATGGAAAAAAAATCTTGATACTAGATTAGTTAAAAAGAAAAAGTGGAGGAATATAATTAATGCCAGTCAACACCATGGTTTCTGGAAAACATGTTTTCTCAAATAAACCCGATTTCATCCTTTAATAAGAGTACGTTTCATTGATCAGGGGAATGATGCAGGTGCAATAAACTTTGATTTCTCTGAGGCATTTGATTTAGTAGGAGAAAACATTCAGATAAAAATGAACATAATGCAATAGCAGTGGAGTTAAATGGATTAAAACCTGGATAACTGACAGACTTCAGAAAGCAGTTATCAGTGGGTCATTGTCAGGGAATGGAGGTGTTTCTAGTGGTATTCTGCAGGGACTGGTTTTAGCACTGATGCTATTCAATATTTTCATCAATGATTTGGAAGGAAATAGAAAATCACTGCAGACAAAATTTGTGGATGATGCAAAGATTGGCAGATTGGTTACAGTGAGGAGAACAGGGCAGGCATATTGATTGCTGTGGAGGGTTTGGTGACCTGTTTCCATGCAAACACAATGTTTTAATTCAGTCAAATGTAAAATTATCCTCTCAGAACTTGGAATTCAAGCCTGACCCACAGACCAGGGCATTATATTATGAAATGCAGGGACCCTGAAAAGGATTTAGGGGTGACTGTGGAGAACCAACTCATCATGAGCTCCCAGTGTGATGCTGTGGTGGAAAGGGCTAATGCGATCCTTGGATGCATAAACAAGGGAGCAGTGAGCTGGAGCAGGAGACGGATTTTACCTCTCCATATGGAATTGATGGAACTGACTGCACGTAGTCCTGGCTTCCACATTTCCAAAAAGATGTTGAAAAAATGGAAGAGGGTGCATCAAAAAACAACAACAAAAATAATTGGAAGCTAGAGAAAATGGCTCTGACAGTGAGAGTCTTAATGAGCTTCATTTATTTATCTTATCAAAAAGACGATCAAATTAAGACTATCATGGGGAGAAAACCTTGTGTACTAATGGGCTCTGAAATCTTGCAGAAAGAGGCAGAGCAAGACCCAATGGCGGGAAATAAGGTTTAGCACTGAAGGTGATTCCTGTTGGACCACACTGCAAATGGAAGTGGTGGATTCTCCAACTCCTCATCATATGCAGATCCAGACTGGATGCTTTTCTGGAAGATCTGCTTCAGGGCTTCACACTGAAAGCACTACAGCGGTGCTACCGTAGCCCTTCATTGTAGACACTACTTACACTGATAGCAGGTGTTCTCCCATCAGCACAGACAATCCACCTCACTGAGAGGTAGTCGCTAGGTAGATAGAAGAATTTTTCCATTGACCTCATGTTGTTAGTTTGGTATAGCTACATCTCTCAGGGGTGTGGATTATTTTTGCTGTTTCAAAAAATGAAAATGCAAAATGCAATGTTAAGTTGCATTATCAGAGGCAGGTCACAAGAGGTGATATTACCACTCTACTCATAGCTCATTAGTCCTCATCTGGAGTAGTGTGTCCAGTTTTGGTTACCACTGTATACAAAGGATGTAGAGTAACTGGAGAGGATCTAGTGACAAAGATAATCAGAGGGAGGGAGTACAAGCCATATGAGTAAGCTGAAGGGACCAATTTATGTTTATTTTCTAAAAAAGTAGATTAAGAGAGGACACAATAGCAGTGTTGTAATACCTGAAAGACTTCCATAAAAATGTGGAGAAACGTTGTTCTCTCTTGCCTCAAAGCTCAGGACAAGAGGCTCACACTACAGGTTCACACTACAGCATAGCAGATTTAGGTGAAATCTTTCTAACGTAAGAACAGTAGGACAAAGGAACAGATGCCTGGGAAGGTCGTTCAATCTCCTTCGCTGGAGTTTTTCCAAAGGAAGTGGATAACTATCTATCTGGGATGACTAAGACACAATAAATCCTGCATTTTAGCAGGGGTCAGATTAGATGACCTTTGTGGTCCCTTCTAACCCTATGGAAATATGAGTCCGTAATGTAAAATCCTAGTGTAGAACAGGTCTTAGTTAAACACAAGTCATGGAGCTCAATATGGGGGCAACTGGGTGAAATGTAATGGCCTGTGTTATACAGGAGGTCAGACTGGATGCTCTTATGGTCCCTTATGACCTTAAACCCAATTAATCTATTGATAAAAAAAGTAGATCAGACATTTATATTTACTGTGTATCTTAATATACAAACAAGGGAACATGGAACTATGTTGAAAGTCTGAACATATAACATTGAGAAAAGAAAATTGTTTGCATAATCCATATTTAGCCTGTGGAATTCCTTGCCACCCTCATTATTGGAAAGAAGAGCTTAGCTGGATGGGATTCACAAATGGATTGGCCACTGTGGATCGTGCTGATGGCACCAACTTTAATTAAGACTTTCTGACACCTTCAATTAGGAGACCTCATTTTCAGTTGCTTATAAGTATGCCAAACTTTAACCTTTTGGACTGAAATTTCTTACCCTGGGTGTCTGCATATGGCTGAATTGTTTTTTTTGAAATTTTCAAGCATAACAGTACAGCCAATTTCATGAATTAAGTTAGAAGCGATTTCTCACCCATGTTAAAAAATTCTTATAATTGTTCCAGTGAAGAGCCCAAGCATCTCCATGCTTTCCAGCAGATAAAGTCAGGTAAGAGTTTCCCCCTCTCCATACACCCATTAACTACCAGAGCCCTGAAATTTAAGAGGAGGATGACAATGTCTGTGTGTTAACACACTGCTGGCTCCTGAGGTCTTTACTCAGTTCCTACTTCGAGGGAATTTTGATTCAGTGGCGCTTGAGCAAACTATGAGCTACAACCTCAGAATTTAGTCTTTGTATCACACATCCACTAACACCTTTCATCCTGAAGGATCCCCTGTGCCATTGAAATGCAACCATGTTCGGGCTGGAAGTCATCAGCCATGGGGACACAGCAAAGAGGGACATTCTGGCCCATGATACTGGAGCAAGCTCATGTCCGGAGGCAAGGGACCAGGTATGTTTAATGGCTGTGCAGAGTGGAAAAGACCACAGACTTACACTCTCTCTCATCTTGTCCTTGTTGCACTAGATTTGTCGAGCAGGTGAGCTCCTCAGCAAGAGATGGGTAGCTGTGAATTCTGAAACAGACATGTCTTCCCTGGGAATCCCCCTCAGATATTCGTGTCTCACATCTGTCTCATTCCAGCATCTGCAGCAACATTGCACACTGAGAACTGACACCGGGATTTGCACTGTTATAATATAGCTCTGTGCAATCCCAGTGGGGTTCACTCAGCCTCTAGCGGAGAAGAGGCATCTGGATGTTAACAGGCTGGAGACAAGCCTGTCTGTACTTCTGTGCTGTTTATCCAGCTTTAGCAGTAAACAGTAATTAAGTGGCCTTCCCCAGGGAGATAAGAACTCTTGGGCTCTGTGCTGAGTCAGAGAGAAATTGGCTGCTCTCTGTATTTGAGTATATTGAAAAAATTATAGTTGATTAACAAGAAAACTAGGGTTAATGTTAGCTCTCCATAGGGTCTGATATCCTGTACATGCCAGGGTGGCCAGGTAGATAGTAGACAGAATGACCTGGAGAAAGATGACTAAGGAGAAATATGAGCAGTTTCTGCAGGCACACAGAGCTGTCCATGGTATCAAAGATCACTAATACTCCTCAGTAATGTTTCATTTCAGGATTGTGAATGGGAACATATCCCCATTATACAGATAGGCAAACTGAGGGATAGGGAGACATGACTCAGCCAAGGTCACACAGTGAATCACAACAGAACCCAGGTGTCTAGAATTCCCTGTCTGTAACCACAGTCTCTCTATCAGTAACTGAGCACATGACAAGAGGGAAATGGACTCACAGTCTAGCAGGGCCTCTGCATTGTGTTGTTTTGACAGACTTCCCTTGTGTGCACCCTGGAAGTGGAGCACTGCTGAGCCCTTGGGCATAGAATCAGAATATCAGGGTTGGAAGGGACCTCAAGAGGTCATTTAGTTCAACCTGCTGCTCAAAGCAGGACCAGTCCCCAGACAGTTTTTTACCCTAGTTCCCTAAATGGTCCCCTCAAGGATTGAACCCACAACCCTGGGTTTAGCAGGCCAATGCTCAAACCACTGAGCTACCCCTCCCCCCATCACATGGTGAGGCCATGATAAGCTGTAATCCAGATCTTCCACTTACACAGCCATACACTGACAGGGATCCACCCAGCTGCAGTTACATGAATACTTTCACTAGTCACTCATAAACCAGCAATAGTGGGGTTCCAGCCAGTTCCCCCCCAGCTCTCCAGCCTATGACCCAGAGCTGTATCATATTGTCCTGGTCAGAAGCTTGACTAGTGTAAGTTTATAACCCAGTATGCCCCACCCTCAATGTGGAGAGGACAATGCACCAGTCCCTCTTCCTGAGACCCTGAGGGCTTTGGCTTCCTTGACCATGGGATGCTGTTCAAGGAAGAAGGACTGCTAAGCAGAGATGGGGTCCACCTATCAAGGAAGAGGAAGAGCATATTTGTAAACATACTGGCTAATCTAGTGAGGAGGGCTTTAAACTAGGTTTGAAGGGGGCAGGAGACCAAAGCCCACAGGTAAGTCAAACACATAGAGGCCTTGGAGAAAGTTTAGAAACTGGGGGGGACAAGACAGAACTGGGAGGGATAAAATCAGTATCTTAAATGTCTGTATACTAATGCCAGAAGTATGGGGAATAAGCAGGAAGAATTCATAATGCTAGTAAATGAACATACCTGACATACTTGGCATCACAGAGACTTGGTGGGGTAATACGCGTGTCTGTAATATTGGTATAGAAAAGTATAGGTTGCTCAGGAAGAACAGGCAGGGAAAAAAGTGAGGAGGTGATGCGTAATATATTATGAATGTATACACTTGGTCTGAGGTTGAGATGGAAATAGGAGACAGATTTGTCAAACGTCTCTTGGTAAGGATAAAAGGGGTAAAAAACAAGGATGATATCATGGTAAGGGTCTACTACAGACCACCTAACCAGGAAGAAGATGTGGATGAGGCTTTTTAAACAACTAACAAAATCATCCAAAGCACAGGACGTGGTCGTGATTTGGACACTTCAACTACTCAGACATCTGCTGGGAAAATAACACAGCAGGGAACAGATTATCCAATACATTCTCGGAATGTATTGGAGACACTTTTTTTTTAAATCCAGAAGGTGGAGAAAGCTACTGGGGGAGAGGCTATTCAGATTTGATTTTGACACATAGGGAGGAACTGGCTGAGAATTTGAAAGTGGAAGGTGGCTTGGATGAAAGTGACTATGAAACGATAGAGTTCATGATTCTAAGGAATGGTTGGAAGGAAAACAGCAAACTAAAGTAAATGTTTTCAATTGTTTTTCCTCTTAGACTTGCTTCCCATGTGATCTTACCTACCAACTCCCTGAGTTTGCTAAAGTCCGCCTTCTTCATATCCATGGAACAAGAACAAACTATTCCACTGAGTAGGAAAGATAGGACATATGGCAAGAGACCATCCTGGCTTAACTTGAATCAACTTGAATATCTAAAAATCAAAAAAGAGTCCTACAAAAAGTGGAAACTAGATCAAATTACAAAGGATTAATATAAACAAAACCCACAAGTATGTAGGGGCAAAATTAGAAAGGCCAAGGCACAGAGCGAGATTAAACCAACTAGAGACATAAAGAGTAACAAGAAAACATACTACAAATACAATAGAAGCAAGTTGAAGACCAAGGACAAGGTAGGCCCATTACTCAATGAAGCGGGAAAAAGCAATAACAGAAAATGTGGAAATGGCAGAGGTGCTCAATCACTTCTTTATTTCGGTGTTCACCAATAAGGTTGATGGTGATTGTTCATCTAACATAGTGAATGCCAGTGAAAATGAGATAGGATCAGAGGCTAAAATAGGGAAAGAACAAGTTAAAAATTACTTAGACAAGTTAGATGTCTTCAAGTCATCAGGGCCTGATGGAATGCATACTCAAGGAGCTGACTGAGGAGATATCTGAACCTTTAACTATTGTCTTTGAAAAGTAATGGAAGAAAAGAGAGATTCCAGAAGACTGGAAAGGAGCACATATAGTACCTACCTATACAAAGGGAAATAAGGGCAACCCAGGGAATTACATTCCAGTCAGCTTCACTTCAGTACCCAGAAAGGTAATGGACCAAATAATTAAGAAATCCATTTGCAACATCTAGAAGACAATAAGGTGATAAATAATAGTCAGCATGGATTTGTCAAGAACAAATCATGTCAAGCCAACCTGATAACTTTCTTTGACAGGGTAACAAGCCTTATGGACAGGGGGCAAGTGGTAGATGTGGTATGTTTAGACTTTAGTAAGCCTTTTGATACAGTCTCGCATGACCTTCTCATTAACAAACTAGGAAAATACAACCTAGATTTATCTACTATAAGATGGGTGCATAACTGGTTGGAAAACCATTCTCAAAGAGTAGTTATCAATGGTTCACAGTCATGCTGGAAGGGCATAATGAGTGCGGTTCTGCAAGGATCAGTCCTGGGCATGGTTCTGTTCCATATCCACATCAGTGATTTAGATAAATCTAAAGGCATAAAGAGTACACTTACAAATTTTGCAGATGTTACCAAGCTGAGAGGGGTTGCAAGTGCTTTGGAGGATAGGATGAACATTCAGAACTATCTGGACAACTGGAGGAATGGTCTCAGGTAAATAGGATGAAATTCAGTAAGGACAAATGCAAATTACTGCACTGAGGAAGGAACAATTAGTTGTACACATACAAAATTGGAAATGCCTGCTTAGGAAGGAGTACTGCAAAAAGGGATCTAGGGGTCATAGTGGACCACAAGCTAAATATGAGTCAACAATGTAACACTGTTGCAAAACAAAGCAAACATCATTCTGGGATATATTAGCAGGAGAGTTGTAAGCAAGAGAGGAGAAGTAGTTCTTCCAGTCTACTCCATGCTGTTTAGGCCTCTACTGAAATATTGTGTCCAGTTCTGGGCACCACATTTCAGGAAAGATGTGGAGAAATTGGAGAAAATCCAGTGAAGAGCAACAATAATGATTGAAGTTCTAGAAAACTTGATCTATGAGAGAAGATTGAAAGAACTGGGCTTGTTTAGTTTAGAAAAGAGAAGACCGAGAGGGGACACAATGAAAGTTTTTGTTGTGTATTTGGTTGTCATGGTTTTTGTTGCTATGGCAACTGAGTTAGATTATTATGGGTTAGCTCAGCCGGTTTCAACCTTCTGAGTGAGCTCTCTGTTTCTGTAAATAAAATGGAGGTTTTGGTTAGCTGTCTGCTCTCTGGCCTCAAGTGATTGCTTCCTACACCGGCTGCCCCAAGGGTATAACACTGGCGACGAGGATGGAATTCCGGTGCTGCTCCAGTAACAGAAGGAAATAGAAGTTAAGGTAAAGAACAAACAAACAAACAAAAGCTGCTTGTTTGCACTGACTGTGAAAGTGAAA